>CAUYPK010018133.1:0-11532 GCA_963574355.1 Loris lydekkerianus | reverse complement strand
CCATGGAATATTATGCAGCCTTAAAGAAAGATGGAGACTTTACCTCCTTTGTGTTTACATGGATGGAGCTGGAACATATTCTTCTTAGTAAAGTATCCCAAGAATGGAAGAAAAAGTATCCAATGTACTCACCCCTACTATTAAAATAATTTATGGCTTTCACATTAATGATGTAACACATTTTAAACCTAGGAATAGGTGTAATGGGCAAAGGGAGTGGAGGGAGGGGGGTTGTGGGTGGAATGAGGGGGATTGGTGAGAATACACTTGTGGTGCATCTTACAATGGTGTATGTGAAACTTAGTAAATGTGGAATGTAAATGTCTCAACACAGTAACTGTGAAATTGCCAGGAAGGCTATGTTAACCAGTGTGATATAAACAACGTGTCAACCGGTCTGTAAAACTAGTGCATGATGCCCCATGATCATACTAATGTACATAGCTATGATTTAATAAAAAAAAAAAAATTAGCAAGGTGAATCAAACATATGTATAAAAAAAAATAGCAGCATCATATCAACAAACTATTAGCAAGCTGATGCAACAATCAAACATATGTATAAAAATTATATAAATGACTAAGTGGGGTTTATTCTGCATATTCATGACTGGTTGAATACTCACAAAGAAATCAGTCAAATTCACCATTCCAACAGACTGAATAAGAAAAATCATTTAATGCAATAAGTTTATGCAGAAAAAGCATTTGACAAAGTTCAACACTTATTCACCGCAAAAACTCTCAGCAAGTGAGGAAAAGAGGGGGATAACCTTGATTCAGAGCAAGTACAAAAATCTCTTAGTTAATGATGAAAGACTGAACGCTTTCTACCTCAGATTGGGAGGAAGAGAAACATGTTCACTCTCATCACTGTCATTTGTCGTGTGGCTGGAAGTTCTTGCCACAGCAATAAGGCCAATAAGAGGAATAGAAGGCATTGGAATTGCAAAGGAAGAAACAAAACTCTCTCGATGACTTGATTGTCTTTGTAGAAAATTCCAAGGACTCTAGCACACAAGTGACTCACATGTGTAATTTTAAATCCTCTATTAGCCTCCTTAAGAGAAGTAAAAAGAAACAGATGAAATGAAATTTATAATACATTAACTCCCTCCCTCTATCCAAAATATTACCATTTCCAATGTAAGTTAATGTTAAAAATTAATATCTTCTTATGTTTGTACTGTCTTTAAAATTTCCACCTGCCGTTTATACCACGATCTGTCTGGATCAGCCGCTGGCTTTTTAAATGTTCAAAAGCCAAGCAGGTGTCCTCAAACTTTTTAAACAGGGGGTCAGTTCACTGTCCCTCAGACCATTGGAGGGCCAGACTATAGTTTAAAAAAAAAAAACACCTATGAACAAATTCCTATGCACACTGCACATATCTTATTTTGAAGTAAAAAAACAAAACAGGAACAAATACAATCACACCGCTGCATGTGGCCTGTGGGCCATAGTTTGAGGACCCTGGAAGAGGCTAGTGGTTCCCATTTTGGAGAGTACAGATACAGACAACCTGTCAGACTACTTTTCTCACTCTTTAATTTAATTTTTTTTCATATATAAATATTTATGGTCTGCAGCAATTACCTACCTTGCCTTCAAATCCCTCTCACATCTCAGTCTCATGCTTTGCATTTAAAGCGATTAAATTAGCAAAGGTTTTGTCAAGGAGTAATCGCTTTGCAAAGACCTCAGTACCGTGTGTTCTTTTGGTGTTGTACACAGTATCTTTGACGTACTTGTGATCATAATTTACCCTTGGTGGTTTGAGTCCTTCAGGAGGGGTGAAGGGCTGGTGGAGGGGCGAATGGAAGCTGGACTTGCCGTGAGCTGGACTCTCTGTCTCCTTGACTCTGATTCCTCTCTGCAGGTGGGCATCCTCCCTCACCTTTGTCTGGACTCAAAAGACAGCAAGAGCCGGGTCTCATTGTGCCACTGCTTCCCCAGGCTGGCAGTAACAGCAGCAGCCCTGACTTTGCCCAGTGCTGCTAAACTGCACTGGTAGCCTCCAGCAGTGGAGGAGCTGAGAGCGGACAGCCTCTTACTCTCTCCGGAGTCCCCGGGAGGGTCACTTAGCCACCAGGGCATCTTACTTACATGCTCTGGTCTCTTATCCAAGCCTGCCCGAGAGAGAATGTTAAAAGCCCTTAATTCTTACTCTTCCATCCACAACATGCCTTGATGAGAGCTCCAGTGAGGGCTCTATGCCCCTCACTTTCTTCCTTTGTGAAGGGAGAGAAATCTATAACAATCACCACCGCTTACTGATAACCACTGTGTGTCAGGTGAGTCCTGCGAAACCTTACAAATAGTTTCTCATTTATGTCTCACAATAACCCTGCAGTCTACGTGCAGACAGACAGCACTGAGATTCTCAGAAGTTGCCATAGCCACCTCAGCTCTACTCATTAGAAAAGAGCACGGGCGGAACTCAAACTCTCATCTGTCTGACTATAAATCCCCAAACACAGAATGAACACTGCAAGGCCTGGAAAGGCAATGATGCAGCACTTCTGGGACAAAAACTGGGGCCCAGGGTGTGTCTCAAGTGCTGCAAATCAAATTCAGCCTGTACAGTCATAGGCCTCACTTTTGATGTCAGCTGGCCACGATGTTCCTGCTGGACTTATTTCCCGGGGCAGCGTGAGAAGACAGGAGTGTTGCTACCTCCAGACTCTTCGTGGCATCTCTTATCTGAGTACTATCATCCCCTGAGGCTAGAAGAGAGTGGTGAAGCTGTCAGGGATTTGAAACTCATTCCTGCAACCAACAATGATTCTTGGACCATTTGAGAGTGTATATATTGTCTCACTCTGTTCAGGAACTTGGCACTGTCAAAGCTGTGGCTAGGATCCTTTGATCTCAAGGGGAGGTGTGCTGCAGACAAGTGGGTTTGGTCTCTGACTGTAGGAGTTCTGACATTGTCAGCATGGAGGAGTGAAGCAGATCTTCCTCTAGGAGGATGGGACTTTACACCAGTGAAAGGCTAGACCCTGCCTCATACCAAGTTGCAGGTGTGACCTGTCAGGGAGCAGTGTCCTCAACACTGACAGGGAGGGCTTCTTTTCATGCAGCCCCATGGCTCCCAAAACAGATTCCTCTAAAGCCCTTAAAGCAACTGTTCCAAAAGGCAATGCTGTGAACTTCCCTGGAGTTCAGAGCTGGGTAGTCTGGCTATTCCTGGGACTCAGTGGTGTTTTTCTAGCTTGATAAGGAAATAAAAAACACTGGGACCCTCTCAAGAACAACCCTGGGAAGTCACTTTCTGCAGGAAGTAGAGTGGATGGGGACAACTGCTAGTTGCTACCACTAAGAGGCTCCAGGGAGAAACAGGGGTGCCCTGACATGGGACCCTGTACCGCAGAAGAGACATGGCAGAGGAAGAGCATGTGTAGGTTTCATAGCTAAGGGTGTTGCTGTTGAAGAGTGCAGACTTCTCCAGATGGAAAGGGAGCCGTTCTACATCATTTCCCTCAGAGAAAGCAGAGAGACTGTGATCCTGTTACCTTTATTTTCTCCAGAAATTTAAAAAAAAAAAAAAAATACTGTCTTCACAGGACACTGGGAGGTGAGGGACTATATCAACGTGAGTTTTCGACTGGAGGAGGTTAAAGCCTTTACACAGTAACTCAAATCTTAAAACCACAGCGACAGGGATAGAGCCAAAGGAAAATAATATGTTGCAATCAACATCTGTAGATTATTATTTATTGTTAGTTTATGAGTTAAATACCTTTGTTACCATTTTAATACTATTAACATTAGTTGTTTGCTAAGTTGTGAGCATAAAACTTAAGCTTTTATTAACAACAAAAGCAATATTTCTTCTGGAAATAGCCAATATCTACCAAAAGGTCTTATAAATTCCTGCCTAACATTTTATGTTGTTCCTGTTGTGTCTTAACTCACTTTTTTCCTTATTATGTCCCAGATATATCTAATGCAAAGTCCTTCTGCAAACGCCAACCTTGTCACCTTAGTGTATTACTATTAGAAAAATTTCTTGGTAACTGACTCCTGAATTATTGCCAATCTGTGATGGATCATTGGGCTTGCAAGGTAGTGTGAACCAGCGGGGAAGAACCTGATTTAGAGTCAGACAGGTCCACTGTGGGAGCTCCAGCTTGGCCATTTGCCACTTCGTTCATTTCTATCACAGTAGTTCAAGCCACTGTTCTGTCTTTCTGAACCACCAGAACAGCGTTCATATTGATCATTCCGCTTCACGTGGGTGCTCACCCATTATCTACACGAGCCCTAGTGTTGTGTTTCTGAAACAGAAACAAGATGACTTTCATAGGCTTCCAGGCTTAAACCCATTCAAAGACATCCAGTTTCACGTGGATAGAATCTAATGTCCTTCCCACGAATCTACATCTTCTGTTACCCTCCTAGCTCTTTCCTCAATGTATATATGTAACATTCTCCCCCTTATCGCCTCCATCTAATCGACTCTGAGCTCTAAGTGACTCCCCAATATGAACAAACTCATTCCAACCTCAGAGTCCTTCAACTTTGTCTTCACCTCGGCCTAAAATACTCTTCTGTCAAGGTTCACGTGTCTGCCTCATCTGCTCCCACTGGGTTTAGTCCTGAGATTTCTGTAAGCTCTCTGTCTGTCGTTAGTCACTGTACATCCTGTTACTCCACTTTATTCTCATCATAGCACTTATCATTATTTAAAAACGAATTATTTATTAGCCATTTGAAAATTATCTTACTTTATACTGCAGAGTAAGTCCCAGAAGAGCAAAACTGTACCCTGGATTTGCTCCCTCTCTGTCACCAGTATTTAGTCAGTTTGTGGCCCTTAGAAGGAGCTGAGTAAATATTTTAGAATCTTTGTATGAATGACTTTCAGTTTAGTAAAGGTTTATTACTAGACTGTGTAATAAAAAGTTTTGTCCGTTTTTATGAGTCTACTTTAAACTGTAATATCTCAGTGAATATTTATTCAATTTAATCGAAATAAGCGCCATTTGAATCAGTGCACTTTTGCCAACATAACACAAGTTGATTAATTCCGTTGGCATAAAAATTGGGTGCTCGGGATTCGATGAAGTCAACAAAGGCCGTTTTTGCTAGGTCCTGATTGGCAAAGGTTTTACCGGTGAGAAAGTTATCGAAGTGCTTGAGATGGTAGTCGGTTGGCGAGAGGTCTGGGGAGTATGGTGGGTGGGGCAGAACTTCGAAGCTCAATTCCTTTAATTTTCGGATGGTGATTTGTGAGACGTGTGGCTGGGCGTTGTAGTGGAGCAGGATCAGACCTCTTCTGTTGACCAGTGCTGGCTGCTGCTGACACAATTTTCAGTACATTTAATCGATTTCCTCACAATAGGACTCGGCTGTGATGGTTTGGCCTGGTTGCAGAAAGTTATAGTGAATCACACCAGCCGCTGACCACCATACAATAACCATGATCTTTTTTTGGTGGGGTTTCGACTTTGGTAAGTGCCTGGGTGGCTCATCGGTGTCCAACCACTGTCCTGAACATTTCCTATTGTCATAGAGAATCCACTTTTCATCACACGTGATGATCCGATCCAAAAAAGGATCATTTTGGTTGCGCAAAAGCAATGAAGAACAAACCTCAAAACGTGACAATTTCTGCCAATCGTTTAAATCGTAGGGCACCAACTTTTCAAGCTTTTTGACCTTTCCAATATGTTTTAAACCATCAAAAACCGCATGGGAGCTGACACCCAGTTCTTCCGCCATCCCACACACCGTTTGTGATGGGTCAGTCTCCACCAGGGTCCTCAAATCCTCGTCCTGGATTACTCTAGATCGACCACTTTGGGGCTCAACTTCGAGGCTAAAATTTCCAGAACGAAATTTTGCAAACCAACGTCGAATAGTGCGTTCATTAACACTATCATTGCCAAATGCCTGCTTAATTTTTTGGGCTGTTTCGGCAGTGCTTTGGTTCAATTTGAATTCGTAGAGAAAAATTGGCTGAAAATCGCTAATGACATCATATAGTAATAGGCTGAAAAGAATAAAAAAAATTAAAAGTAGAAAAAAAGAACAGCATCAATGTATAGAGTACAAAATTCTCCATTGATCAGTATATACCACGACACAGTAGAATAAATATTTATTGAGATATGGAGCTACAAAAACACATGACATTAAACGGAAAAAATTTTTGAAACAACCTAATATTTCACAAGCATTCACTGTGTGTTCACAGCACTGGCGGTGCCTTGCATGACTTTGAGGACCGTGTAACTGCCATGTGATCCTGTAGGATGCCACATCCCTGTTCTTACTTCCCCGAAGACTCAAAGCTTTCAACATAACTGGCTTCTCCATTTTCTTGGCTTCTCTGACACTGTATGTTGAGAATTTTCCTGCTAACTTGCCAGCTGTATTTCTCAGTCTCCTTGATTGGCTCATCTTCCTCCGTGCAATCTCTGGAGCCAAGTCATATGTGACCTCCTCTCATTTCTTGCTGTAAAGTCTCTGTGAGAGACTCTCCCAATCCAAACATATTAAATACCAACCACTGAAGTGACTTTCATTCTATAGCTAATTCCAGTATAATTGGTTCCAGGAAATCCAGAATTGTACATCCAATGACCAACTTGACATCTCCATTCAGGTGTTTACACATGAATCTGAAATGTAATAGTTCCAAAAATGAACTTGCTTTTCTCCACAGATGTATTGCCCCAGTTCCAGTCTTCCACACTTCACTGCCATACCCCAGACCATCCAGCTACTCAAGCCAACACTTGCAGAGCTGCTGTTGATTCTTCTATATTCTTAATCCCTTTCCACTCATCCATCAGAAAATTCTATTGATTGTGCCTCCAAAAGTTATCCCCAAACTATTCACTTTCCTTCACTTTCAGAACCATCAGCCCACTCATCTGGATTGTTGGTTTCTTCTGATATCCTTCTTCTGGTCCAGGGGTTAGGCCTTACCTATGCTTCTCCCCCAGGCTGTCTATCCTTTACCCCTAATCTTCTAAAACCACAAATCAGAGCATTTATTTTGCCTCCTCAATTCATCCTTTGGCTACTTGTTACTGAGGAATAAAACTCAAATACGTTATCATGGGCTACAAGGCACTCCTGACCTCCACCTACTTCACAGACTGTGTAATTAAGTCTGCCTAAAACACTGGCCTTTCTCGTGTCAAGCTTGCTCACTGAATGTTTGCTACCAGCCCCTAACAGATGGGAAAATTGGACACTTCTGTGAGTCATACACAGTTGACTAGGGGAAAAGTGGGGTTATATTTTTTCTCCAGAAGGCTGGGTTTGGCAGATTTAGTTATAGAAATATAGAAAGTTGCAATGGTTCTCAACTGGAGGAAATTTTTTCCCCAAAAGATACCTGGAAACATCAGGAGTCATCATTCTTGGTTACCATAGAGGGGAAAGTCACTGTAGCCAGTGAGTGAGGCTGGGGTGCCCATAATAAAAGGAAGGGAGTGACCCCTGAATCAAAACATCATCCAGACCAAAATATCACTAGCGCTGAAGTAGAGAAACCCTGCACTGATGTATAAATATTGAGCCTTTTTTTGCTAAGTGTTGAGCCTTTATTTACTTGAGAGTAAGATTCATTATGGCACAAATTTCACAGTTATTTCCTTTAAACTATGGGGAAGATAATGTAAAATATTTTGCAAGAAGAGGATGAGATAAAGTGCTTTACCTAAACTATTCACTGATGCTGCAACTCCTTTTACATTAAAAATAATATTTTCACTACTTTTAGAATGACACAAAACAGTATTTTAAGAGTGAGATGATATGTTGATATTATGCAAATCTTGAGGCTTTAGGATATACAATCAGCATGAATTATGTTGCCAAAATGTTTTTATCTAGACACTCTACATAGTTTATTGATAAATGCAGTGTATTAATCAGAGAACCTTTATAAATTAAAGAAGCACTAAAATAAATATATATCCCTACTGCAATCTTGAATCTAAGGTAGAAATATAGTAATTTGACACAAGTGCCAAAATTGAATAAAAGAATAATTCTCAAACTAGCATGAGAAAATAATACTCCTATTTCATAAGGAGATGTTGTAACACCTTACTTTGTATAAATCATTAATCAGCTGAAAACATTTGATATACACAAAGTTTCCTAAGGGACATGCAGATTTATAGTTGCTGTTCATTCTTTTCGACTTTCAAACCACATTTATTTAGCACCTAGTGTGTGCCTGTGATAAAGAAAATATCAGTTATGCTCCCAAGTACCATAAAATCCAGTTACGGAGACAAAATACATGTACAGAGGACTACGATATGAAGTGGAAATGATAAAGGGCCAAAAGAGTTTGGCTAAAAGTGGCAGGATGAATTAAGTCTGAATAGAGTACATAGATTTTAATCTGAGTTTTGAGGAATGTGTAGAATTTTTACAGGTCAGGAGCTTTTCTGTAGGTGGAGCAGCATGATCAAAGCTTCAGGGAATAGAAGTGCCCGTTACAGGAATAATTTAGTTAACAATGCCCACTTGCATGTTAAGGCATCATAAGTGAAAAAGTGCTCTGTGTTGGCTTTTTAATTAGGGTCAGATTTATGAAGAATTTGAATGTCAGGCTGTTGACATCAATGTAAAAGGAAGAAAAATAGTGACATGAAAGACATGAAGGGAAATCCTCCAAGGAGAAATATGTAGGTGAGATGATGTGAGCAGAGGCTGGAGTCAGAGACAATTGTTGGGCACCATTGAAAAGAACTCAGGAAAGAGGTAACCCAGTCAGCACGTGGATGCTGGTGGTGGGAATGGGTGAGAGGAGATCTGAAAAACTTTGTGATAGGAAAAGCAGTCAAAGTTGAAAATTCTTCAGTAGGGACAAGGATCAAACATGGCTCTGATATAAGTAAAGAATGGGTGGTGCCTTTAAGAGAAACCAGGATATTAGGCATCAGTGCAGATTTTGGGTTTGGTTTTTAACACACTATATTGAAAACTGGACATTTCATCCATGCAAAGACATCAAGGCTGATGTTATAATCACAGACCTACAGTTCAAAAGAAAGGTCAGGGAAAAGATGTTTTTCTTCTTCTCTTTCTTCTTCCTTTGCTTTTCTTTTTAGATAAGATTTTGCTGCCCAGGTTGAAGTATAGTGCAGTGGCATGATCACAGCACACTGCAATCTCCAACTCCCTGTGGCTTGATCCTCCTGGCTGAGCCACTGGAGCAGCTAGGATATAGGCATGCACCATATGCCTTGCTAACTAAAAAAAAGTTTTTGTTTTGTTTTGTTTTGCTTTGTTTTTTCGACACAGGGTCTTACAATATTGCACAGGCTGGAGTACATGTTACAATCATAGCTCACTGTGACCTAGAACTCCTGGGCTCAAGCAATCCTCCCACCTCAGCCTCACAAAGTGATAGGATGATAGGTGTGAGCTACAACACCCAGCCACAGTGCTAAAGATACTTTTGGGGAAGTGTTCAAAAAGCTAAAGGAATTGAAATTGAAGCCACAAGGAAGATGAGTAGTCCTGACTCTGGATGAGGTGCTGTACATATAGTCTCCTCATAACTCCTGAAGTTGCTTATTAGACGATGTTTTGCAGTAGAGGAGATGTGAACCAGGCATGTTGACTAACACGCATGATCACACCGCTAGCAAGAGGGAAAACCCGGACTCATGCTAAAAGTTAGTCCAACCTTGACATTTTCATCACATTGTTTAAAGGAGAAAGCAAGGGCAAAGGCAAGATTAGAGGTGGGACCTGTCATAAAGTCCGGGAAGATGCTGATTTTTAGAAGAGGACGCTGTCCACATTTATTAAGCTGCTCCCCTTTGGTCTCTTACTGCCTTTGTAACCAATCTGTGTGTCCCAAGGCTTGCTGCCCTCATGTCTCAAAAAATCATTCATTATTGATTCCTTTATGTAGACTGATCCTTTATTGATCCTAAAATAGGCTAAGGGTCATACAGACTGACAGCTATAAAGGGCTGGGATGGTATTATTGGCATCTTCCAAAGTAGTTTGTGTTGATATCTTAAGTAAAAGTTTCTTCTAACAGTGCTTGCTCTCTGCTAAAATATTAAATTTCATATTAGGATACTCTCTGGTTTTTACACAAACATCATTACTTGTTAGTTACCTTGAAATATCTGCCACCCCCTCACCCCCCAGACTGATGATTCCCACTTCAAGATGAGCTGAGGCTATGACTCATGAGTTCATATAAAAGGAGAATGGTAGCTCTGATTTTTAATAAAGAGGATTTATGTGTCTGGTATATTGGTCAGAACGAAGAACTGGCAGAGTCTGGGTGGAGGGTAAGAATGGAGGATGTAATAAGCACAAAGTAGGAACTCAGAAATTACTTTCATCAATAACTCTCTGGTGTCTGTGACCATCTTATCCTGTTCTGAATTTAGTTTGTTTGTATATTGTCATGGTTGTTTTGAAATGACAAGACACCTGAGATTGTGTGTGTGTGTGTGTGTGGTTAGAACATTGGGACTATAGTGGCATTAACTTAAACCTGATCACTTAAAACTGAGAACACACATGTCTACAAAATTAGAGACTTAAAGAACAACCTACAAATTGCTTAATTTTTATCCCTTAAGAAAAAAAGTGCATCTGTTGAATTTTACTCATTCTGTGGGGTTCAAGAAATGTTACTCAAGATCCAGATAAATATTTGGCTTTATGATAAAGAGAAGAATATTTTGATTATAAGAAATACATTATTTAAATATTTGAGATAGATTTTGAACACTTTCTATTGGCAAAAGTTAATGAAGTGAGGGAATTATTGTGATTCTTCTGAGAGAGAAACAAGAAGGGCAGACATGGGCTTCATGGGCACGAACCATTTTAAGATGTACACAGATTTTTGCACACTAAAAAATGTGAATTTTCATTAGGGCCATTTTTTCTCTCATTCCACTGAAGTGCACAATAAGAGAGAGGATCTCCAGTGACAGGGTCAACCTGCACAAGAGGGCACAAGAAGGCCTGGAGACCGGAGAGGAAGCCCATCTACACTTGGCATCTTTATGAAAGCTCCTACCATAACCAACACCTGCAGATTCCTGGAGTGGCTTTCTCAGCATGCGTTTAAGATGCACAAGCTTCTGAGAACCCTCACTGGTACTCATTTTGAATTGAATGCACATCCTCTCATCAGAGGTCAGCTGATAAATTAGAGTCAGAAAAGTACGCAGGGAGGAAGGAGAAAAAGCCACTTGGACACGTTGTCGTGGTGGTTAAGAAGAAGGCTGCCAAAAACAAATGGCCTATCTTTTCATAGCGGTTCTTTCTTTCTTTCTTTCTTTTTTTTTTTTTTTTTTATTAAATCATAGCTGTGTACATTGATATGATCACGGGGCATCATATACTAATTTCACAGACCGGTTGACACATTTACACCACACTGGTTAACATAGTCTTCCTGGCAATTTCCCAGTTATTGTGGAAAGTAAGTGTCTTAATACTAGTACTTTTTGATTAGATGATGAAATAACACAGATAAGACACTTGGCAAGGCCTTAATGCTAGTTACTGTTTGGG
>CAUYPK010018132.1:0-11976 GCA_963574355.1 Loris lydekkerianus | reverse complement strand
CACGAATGGATTAATAAATTGTGGTATATGTACACCATGGAATATTGTGCAGCCTTAAAGAAAGATGGAGACTTTACCTCTTTCATGTTTACATGGATGGAGTTGGAACATATCCTTCTTAGTAAAGTATCTCAAGAATGGAAGAAAAAGTACCCAATGTACTCAGCCTTACTATGAAACTAATTTAGAGCTTTCACATGAAAGCTATAACCCAGTTACAACCTAAGAATAGGGGGAAGGGGGAGAGGGAGAATAGGGAGGGGGAGGGGGGTTGAGGGAGGGTGATTGGTGGAATCACACCTACGGGGCGTCTTACAAGGGTAAGGGTGAAACTCAGCGAATGTGAAATGTAAATGCCATGCCACGGTGACTGGGAAAATGCCAGGAAGGCTGTGTTGACTATTGGGATGAAAACGTGTCAAATGGTCTGTGAAGCTAGTGTATGATGCCCCATGATCCTATCAATGTACGCAGCTATGATTTAATAAAATAAATAAATAAATAAATAAAAATAAAATAAAAATAAAAAAAAACAAAGACATTTAAAAAAAACAAACGGTCTGAGATTCAGTTTTAGTATCTGCCACATTGGCATAAGACACCCATTCCTGAAGACGTAGCAGGAAATGAACAGTGTAACTTATGTGAAGCATCCAGAATGCTGTCGACAGTTACAGAAATTATTACAGTAAAGGTTATTAAGGTAAATATCCACACTTTGGATTTTATTTTATTATTAAATCATAGCTGTGTACATTAATGCGATCATGGGGCACCACACACTGGTTTTATAGACCGTCTGACACATTTTCATCACACTGGTTAACATAGCCATCCTGGCATTTTCTCAGTTATTGTGTGAAGACATTTATATTCTACATTTACTAAGTTTCACATGTACCCTTGTAAGATGCACCGCAGGTGTAATCCCACCATTCATCCCCCTCCACCCCCCCACCCCCTCTCTCCCCTCCCTTTGGATTTTTTTAACTTCTGATCACATTGATCCCCCTTTGCCGGAATAATCTTGCTGAATTCATCATGTTTCTGATCCTGTGTCAATTACTTGCATCCCTTCCTCATAAACTCCACTCTCTCATGAAGCTGACATTTCCGGCTGGAAATGGTGGGTTGATGCTCAAACATCCTTTCACTCACGGGTTTTAGATTGATGCCTAGGTGAATGAAGATTTATATCTGTCCCTCCAGATTTGCCTGAAGAATAACAAAAAACTTGAGTCAATTTTTAAATCGACACTTTCATTGATCTATTTTTTGTGGCATGGTGTCTTTAAAACTGTAGTGATTCACAGAGTAATCCCACGGAATTTAATGAATGATGAGAAAATTAAGAGTGAAAGCTCAGAACCATGTAGGTATTTCTAAAACTCTAAAAGAGGGCAAATGGTGGCATCCTCGATTACACTTGAGAGTGAGGGGGGCAGGCACAGACTGGGTGGAGATGACACATACACTTCCAACTCAAACATGTTTAAGTGACAATGAAATAACACAGTCAACTGGAAGCTCCAAGTCAGTTCATGGTCATTAAAAGAATTCTTTATGTCAACCACAGTGCTAGATCCTCAGGATATAGTTGACATCAGAGAACATCAACTCCCACCTGAGGGGGTTGGTTGATGAGGTGGCAAGATGAGCCAGGAAACCAATGACTGAACTATTTTATCAAGGTTATTCAACACATGTCAAAGTTTCTGTAAAACTCCAGTGTTCTCATCTGGAACCTTCAGACTTGGGCTGATTCTTCCAATAAGTCTTAAACTCTCCTGGGGGCCATCAACAAAACTGATAATAATGAGAGAAGAGCCTCACAAGGTTGCCCAAAGATTGATCCCCCAAAGGGAGGTGGAGGTCTTCTGCCTTTAAGTGTCACTGGCCTTTATTACACACTGTTGGGAGAAGCAAAGAAAAGAGAGAGGGCACGTCAGGTTGACAGTTAAGTTTCTAGCTGCTTCTCTGCCTTCTTTGGTAGTGAGGGAATCTTGTTAAGATGTTGGAACTGAACTAGGATTTATAGGATTCATTTGGTGCTTACAAATGGTGAGATAAGCTTGGCTTGCCCTGGGTTCATTCTCCTATGGGCAGAGGCTGATCCTACGGGAACAGTGCTCAGATGAGACCAGGTATGGGCAATTGAGAGGCCCAGAGACCTGGTTCCAAAATGTGAGATGACCTGGTAGGGAAAAAAGAGCGTCTTTACAGTCAGACACAAAGAGCATCTTTACAGTCAGACACACTGATCTTGAACCCAAACGCTGATTCTCAAATACCGTCTGAGCTTTGGTGTATTTTTCTAAAAAATGTGGACACTGAAATATCCTCTCCAAGGTCATTTGGTGATTCAATGAATTAATGTGGTCATGTTATCTACTACTGGGTTGGGCGTGGATTAAGCACTCAGAAAATGGTAATTTGGGGACCCACTGCTGTGTAGATCTAGAGAAATTATCCCTGAGCAGACTCGGATTTTGACTCAGACCTGAGACACTCCACAGATGGATCTGGGCCCATCTGCCTCTCCCATTCTCTCACCTTCAGTTTAGGCTCCTGTCTTCCCATCTGCTTTCCTGCCTTTTCTCTTCCAACTTAAAATTTTTCCATCTTTGGATACTGTTTTCCCTACACGCTGACATTCCCAAACCAAGCTTTGCTTTATCATAAGCGCCTGCCCAGAGATTTCTGAGATGGAGACCCTCCCTTGGCCACTCTGCCCTCCTTAGCACATGTCTCTTTGAACTTCCACAAGCGGTTGCTCTGCTGAAAATGAAGCAAGGCAGTGTTTACAAAGTGTGTTTGGTGAGACATCAAAGATGCCTGTCCTCCCTTAACCCCGTCTCCATGCAGGCTGGAAACCGGAGTGCAGAATAAAACACATCAGCCACTATCCTGTGTTAGAGAAGAGAAAAAGAAAGTATATCTCATTTATTGGAGCTCTCTAGAACACAGGAAAAAAAAAGCCACATCTCAATAGATTATCTCAGGATCTGAGATAAAAAAATAAAGTGCTCTGAGTGGAGAGGCTTGATGGTGAAGTAAGGTTTCCCTGCGTAACGCTAAAGGGCAAGTTTGCCTGGTGCAAATGAGAGAAAGGTCATTCCATCCAGAAAGGACATACTAACACAGGTTCAAAAAAGTCCTTCACAGTTAAAACATAACATGTATAACAGGAGATGAGGCTGGGAAGGAGTGGTGTGAGATGGTGAACAGAATAGACAGACAGAAAAGAGGCAAGAAGATCACCTTGGCAACAACAGTGAATATTCCCTGTGTCCTTCTGCGTGAATTTGAAAGAGATATCAAGACCATTTCTTCAATTATTTCAGCACCAGAGAGGAGGGTCCCTCCAAACATAAACCTATTCCAGATCCCATTGCTACAGAACAGGGCTCCCTCAGGTTCCTCAGAATCAAGGGAGGAAAAAACGAATTCTTAAAACAAGTATTTTTGGCTAAGGGTGAAACAAGCTGAAGTGCTCAAATCGTTACAGTCTTATTTAAAAGGCAAAATTCACCATGAGTTCAAAGCATATCTTCATTCAGGATGGCAACTCGGCAGTGAATTCTGGGAGACATTAATAGGAGGAGTTATGGGGAACATAGCAAAGGAGTTAAAATCTGAAGGAAAAAAGGATTGGGGATTATGTGAACTTGAACTATGGAAAAGGTTGAAATGCATTCAAGAAAGCAATAAAGCCTAGTGAACCAGAAACTCCCTGCTCACTTATGATAAAATATCTAGTTAATACCAAATAAAAGATTCAAATAGACTTGTTATGGTTCTTTAGAAAGTCTCTCTAAAATAATGCCTGTATCCCCTACCACCCCCCTCCTGCCTTTTTTTTTTTTTTTTTTAAAGCTCTTTCACAAATAAAGTGTTGCCTTTGGGAAGGGAGATTGACTAAAGAGAGTAAGCAGCTTAGTTAGAATGAAAAAGATATGAGAAAAACGTAATTTTCGAATTTGGAATTGTTCTTAGACACTGCACCAAAAATCCTGCCTCTCCCACAAGATCCACGATTTATTACGATGGGTCTGCACGTGCCATCTCAAACACAAAAGCATGTGTCAGTTCAGTGGAAGAGATGGAAGACCAAACTGAAGAAAGCAGTAAAGGGTGAGTAGTGCTCTGGAAAGGAACAGATTAGCTGCCTCAGCAGCACAGAGTTGGGTGTGCTGGATGCTCGGGAAAATCAGGGAGCTGTCTTCCGAGAGGTGACATTGGGGCTGGTTCTTGAAGGAATAGGAGGGTTCGGCAAGTTGGAGAATGACTTTTGCTTGGAGAGTCCAGCCTCACACGCTGCAGAAGGCAGCCAGAAGGCACCAGTGAAGTGCAGCTCTGAGGCTACCGCAGGTTCACAGGCCGCACAGAATACCAGGGTTCTGTAGCACCCAACTGGAGACCAAAAAGCCTTTATCTTCCCCCTGTGTTTGTAATTTAACCACTGTTGCTTGTAAGAAACACATACCTGAGGGGCATTCAAGGAATGTCTCGGAGTGGGTTTTCTTTTCTAAACCTTATAGGCAACCATGAATCAAGTCAAATGTTCCTCTCCTCTCAACGAAAAGAAAAAATACTAATTAAGAATTTTATCCTCCCTAGATTTGTTTCTGACAGCTGCTATAACAATTTACCATAAATGGAGTAGCTTAAAATAACAGTTCTTGGGCCGGGAGGCTGCAATCAAGGGTCACCAGGTCCAATGTACTCAGCCCTACTATGAAGCTAAACTATAGCTTTCACATGAAGGCTATAACCCAACTATACCACAAGACTATGAGGAAGGGACCAAGGAAGGGGAAGGGAGGGGGGAGGCTTGGGTGGAGGGAGGGTGATGGGTTGGGCCACATCTATGGTGCATATTTTTATCTATAATAAAAAAAAAAAAAGAGGTTAAAATGGCAGCACAGTAAGGAATACTTCCCCCTGGGGCACCCCTTATTTGGGAGGGATCACTTGAGAATCACGCACCTCAATATACCCAAAAGGAGGAGTGAGCTTTATCCAGAGACTGTTCACTACTTCCATCAGGCTGGCTACAAAATAAAAGTGGACTTTTGTTATTAAAAAAAAAAAAAAAAAGGGTCACCAGGATTGGGCCCTTCTGAAAGCCCGGAGGGAGAAGCTGTTCCTGCTCTGTCCCCTGCCACATGGCAGCTGCCCCCTTCTCCTCCCCCCCTTGGCTCACACCTGCAGCACTCCAGTCTCCGCCTCTGCCATCAAGCCGTCCTTTGCTGAGTGTCCCTGCCCTCTTCTTCTCTGTTTCCCGTAAGGATGCTCAGCTTTGGTTTTAGGGCCCACCCTAAATCCAGTGTTATCTTTTCTCAAGATCCTTAGTTCCATCTGCAAAGACCCTACTTACAAACGTGGTCACGTTCACAGTACCAAGGTTAGGGCTTGGTATACCTTTTTAGGGCCTCCATTCAACCTACTATGCTCCACTTTTTCCCCATTAAATTTTCTCTGCTGGAGAGACGTTGACATTATCATTGAAAGGAGTGGAAAGGGGCAGTGCTAACGATGATGCTGCCCAAACTAGACGAGCGCATAGCTAGAAAGCAGAGTTTGAGGCCAGGACGAAAGTTCTGAGGATACTTTCAGGACAGTGAGGGGAAGGGGAATGGAGGTGACGTGTGGGGAGATGTGAGGAAATGCCAGCCATTGCATTTCGGGCCACCTGCTAACCAACTGCATGGAAGTGCACCAGGCATGCTTAGCAACCATGGTGGCCCCCCAGAAGGGATACTCTCAGAAAGGTTTGGAAGAAGGAACTACACCCAGGAAAAGTCTCTATGAAGGCGAAAGGAGGAGGAAATTTATTTCCTCAGCTCCCTCTCCCACCTGCTTCCCTTGGTCAAGTTTTCTTCCATGGGGAACTGACTTGTCGCACTTCAAGTTTATATCATGTGCCCTTACATGTCATCCCTGGAGAAGCTGGATCCCCCTATTCCGGCATGTGAAATCCTACCCACAACCAGAAATGAAGGCCAGACTCAACAGGACTCAGCATGTTGTAAGTGAGTTGACCTTCAGGGCTTTGGTTTTGACACCAGCCAACTTAGGGAACTCGGCCACGGTGCAGCAAATATAGCAGCCAAACCACCCAGAAGTGGGTGATACTTTCCCAAACCAGGTAGCCATCTCGGGAAATTGAAGAAGGCTTATTATTATTATTTTGCCTGAAACTAGTATTAATGCATGGCACTGATGCAGTGTTTACATCAAGAATTTGCCGCAAACACTAAAGAATTTTACTTTGTAAGGTTGTGGGAAAACTAGTAATATGGAGAAAAGAGGGCTTACAGACTCCGTTAGCTAACACTTGCCTTTCATAACACAAACGCTAATCTAAAAAACGATCATAACTACCCTTGGTTTAGGGAAATGCATAATAATTTACTTTGTAAAACTAAAATAAGCAACAAGATGATATGGGTATCATTCACCTGAATCATTTACATTTTTTTATTTAACAAGCAGAGAGGAAAGAGAGAAAAATAGCATCTACCAGACCCAAGCTTTTTATCTTTTTTTTTTTTTTTTTTTTAATGCCGAATCTTGCTAGCACCATAATGAAGCTCTGGAAGAAATAAAAACTTATGATCAGGATAAGCATTATAGACATTTATGTAAAACTGGAAGTGAATGGTATTTTCCCATCTGTTACTAATTCATAACCGGATTCTCTCTGGTATTGTGACTAAAGTACATTTTTATAATTCATTTCTTGGCGTCAACTGTTGGGGAGTTCTCATCTTTGTTAATTTCACAACATCAGATGTTCATGGGGAAGTTACCATTATGACTCACAGTCAACATGTTATCAATTCCAAGAGGGGAGGATATAGCCAGATTAAGTGGCAAATCGGAGGTTCTAAAAGAGAGCTGTATTTCTAAACACGCTATGTTCCAGGAAGCTATTGGGGAAACGAGGAAATGGCTCTGGGGCTGGATTGGAGGGTCCCATATGCGTGATTATAGCACACCAAGCCATCCATTGATCCAACAGCCCTCTGCAAGCCTGTGCCTCCAATGGTGCCAAAACCCATTAACTACTCATTAGCAGAGGTGAGTGAACATTTGACAGAATAGGAGTAGTTTGACATAGAAAACGAGAGAGAGAGAAAGAGAGAGGCAGAGAGAAAGAGAGAGAGAGAGAGAGAGAGAGAGAGAGAGAGAGAGAGAGAGATACTCAGGGATTAAGGGATGCTGGTGGCAGTTCTAACCTTAGACAGTTCCACAGGTTGGCATTCTAGTCTACAACATCTTCATAACCAAGAATAAAGAAAAATCATGTCTTCTTAACAACAATCACAAGCAAACATTTTCATGAGCCAAAGAATTAAGCCATCACTGCTTGGCTGACATTTGTGAGACCCATACAGGAAGTCAAAATTAGCCTGGCTCTGATCAAGATTTATCATTGCGTTTTAGAACAATCTGTGACGTTTTAGTAAAGTAAGTGTTCTTTTCATTTCTCACCTATCATACCATCATTTTTTAGCTTAATTTCTAAGGTTTAGCTTATATGTTGCTAAGTAGAAGCTACTATATGTGTGTATATGTACATATATATATTTAACCACGAAAACAACATTTATTTGGCTATTGGATATACAAACAGCATCTGAGACAACAAAATCTAAAAGGAAACATAGAAATCTGACATTTTGCAGAGCACGGATCTTGTCTGATTAAACTAGCTGAATTCACATTTTGAGGGGAGAGCCCTTTTTCCTATTTCTTCTGATATCACAGAACTGAAAACATTTAACTGGTATAAAAATTGCTAAATTGGTGCAACACTTTAGAAAAGAAATAATTTCAAGTAGATAAAGTTGAAAGTGTCTAAATTGTGTGACATAGTTATTTCAAGTGAAGAAGCTCATTCTAAGGAAATAATCCTCATCTGAAGGAAACAAATTTAGCTTAAAGTTACTGACCTCAGGCTCATTAACAATGGGGAAAACCTCAAAACCATCTAAATTCAACACCAATGAATCACCACAGTTATAGAAAATGTGGACTGTTCATTCGTTAGGCTAAGCTGTGGCCACTTATTTATATATATATATTTTTGTGAACATTGTATAGCTGGGGAAGACATCTCAGAGAAAGATTATCATGGCTCGTGAGGCATGAAGACCCTAAAATCAGTCTGTTGCCAGCACAACGCTCTCTAGTTGCTGACCTGGAAAGTGGGCAGAAAACCATCAGAGAGATGAGCCAGCCCAGAAAGCTCTCCATCACAGTGTTCAGACCCAGTCCTTCTCTCTCGGAGCTCAACTTTTTAAAGCTATCCAAACAAAATACAATAGTAACAACAGCAACAGTAGCAGCAAAAGTGTCGTTAAAGTTTTCTCTACAATAAACCTAAAATGTATGCATTTTTCTCGTTTTTCAGATGAGAACGTTGAAAGCTAGAGATACTCAGTCACTTTCTGGGTTCTAGCAGTCCTGGGGCATTTGAATTCAGGTTGGTTTGGCACCAAATCTGTGTTTTTATGCAAACAGTATTTAGTATGCTTCTTAAAGTTAGAGAAGGGAGAAACTACGAAATATTAAGCGAGGTGATCAATAGACATGAAAAACATGAAAAAAAAAGAAAATAGAAATTCAGAACATTATCAATTCTGAGATAATCAAATACTCCTTGAAAAAGGGAAGCATTGATAAAATTTTTAATCAGACTGTCCATATTCAACGTCTTTTATTAGTCTTTGCAGTGCTATCTCCAGTGACAACAATGGAAACAAAAACATAGAAATAATAAAAATGTCCATCCGTAGGGAATGACAGACTAAATGATGTTCCATCCACACAATAGGATATTATGCAGATATTAAAAATTATCATTATGAAAACTGTGTGGAAATATGGAAAAAATTTTGATCAACTATGAAATGACTAAAGCAGAACATTCAATGACCTGGGCAAAAACAATATTAATGACATTCTACAAAAATATGAGACTATCCTCATGGGCTGGGTGGAGGGGCATGTAGAAATGAAAATAATTTTGTTTGGGTAATATTTCTGTATTGAAAGATAATTGGTCTATTATATCTTCCTTTCAAAAATAGACATAAACATGCACACGTATTTTAGGTATCATATGTTTCCCATCTTTGCTCATTTTAATATATAAAGCTCAACAAGATAAAAGGATAAATTCCATGCATTTATGCAAATGGAAGAGAATAATGAACCCATTGTATCCATTACAAAGCTTCAAAAATTACCTTTTATTTGCATAAGGCATTTTTATTATTATAAAACTAATATGAAGTTTGGGGAAAATTAATCCCGGAGATCATCACCAAGCCTGGAACAGTCTTGTGGTACAAGTTGAAAAGCTATTTGCTAACTCAGCCCAGAGCTTAGCCTTCACACTCATCTTGGCCCCTACGTGAGAGCCAGGCACTGCCACCATCTCTAGTGACGGGATAAGTGTTAAGGGTTAACTCCATGAGAATAGAAAAATGTTAGGCATTGGTGCCCAGTTGTCAGAGGAAGATAATTAAGTATAACTTGAATTAGAGAAAATTATGTCTACTATCAGGATCTCAAGGTCCCCTAGTGCCTAAACCAAATGATGAGATAGAACTGTGAATAAGATTGACCTTCACCAAAAGGCATGACCATCTTAATAGCTAGTGAATAAACATGATTGAGACCCACTCACAGGTCTAAGATGCAGATGGAGAATGATTTAGATCAAGAGATGATATTTTATGAAGACAGGTAAATCCCTTAAGACAGAGAAGGGAAGTTCATTCATTAATTAATCTGTTTCCTCATATGTTCACCCCCTCATCCATCCATTCATCCATTTATCCATCCAATAAATTATAATTTTGCAGGAATTAAAAGACCTTCAAAAGGTTTGGTGTGGTTCAAAGTAGTAGGGTGCTGGCCCCATATGCCAGAGGTGGTGGGTTCAAACCCAACCCCAGTCAGAAACTGCCAAAAAAAAAGGGGGGGGGGGCGTTGGAACATATAGTATAAGATTAGTGTTGACAAAGACTTGGTAGCATTCTGTAGAGGCTTTGTCTAAAAGTTTAAACTTCATCCTAAGTGTGCCAAGAAACTATTGAAAAGTTTTGAGCAGCCAAGTGACAAGAT
Source organism: Loris lydekkerianus (assembly GCA_963574355.1). Lineage (NCBI taxonomy): Eukaryota > Metazoa > Chordata > Mammalia > Primates > Lorisidae > Loris > Loris lydekkerianus. The sequence goes on along the minus strand of CAUYPK010018132.1, from coordinate 1,833 downwards.
AAGATTTGTCCTTTAAAAGCAAGGGGCTAGTAATTAGCATATGGTCACAAAGGGCTGCAGACTTTAATTTCCTGCAGAGGCAAATAGAAAAGGGAGTGTCTGGGTTGTCTGGCCACGGCTGGAAAAAGACATCCGAGCAGATTGTCTGACACTGGGGCTTCAGAGCCTCCAATTATCCCAGGAAACCACGCCTTTCTTCTTTAATCATAAATAACCCTCATCTATCAATCAGGCATTTAATCTAGCAGGTTGTCTTGAGCTGAACTCTATTTCCCATAGTCAATCTCAACTACTCTCTTAGATTCATATCAAACTTATCACTAGGAGCAATAAGATAGCATAGAAACCTAGGAAAACACTAAAAAACATTCTGTCCCAATTTTTCCCAGTAGCAGGCTCCATCACACCCTCCCAGGGTATATCTGTTTAAGAAAAGAGCAGGAAAAAATGCCATCAAGCGTTTCTGAAGGTAGAGCCAAGTCCCCTGATGTCAACTCTGCAGACTTTTTCCAGACTTTGTGGAAAAGTATAGAGGAATCTCTCTGCCAAAAAGGTTCTTTCCTCTCCACTCACCAAACTCTTCTGAGCAGAAACCCAAAAATATGACAGCTAAGTATCATCTATGTTAAATTACTTTTTCAATAGTAGATGATTTATAGTTGATTAGGTAATTAAATCAAATACAAGTGGCTGAAAGTAAATCTATTTTTATCATCCCTGTAAATTAAAAGTTCCGCATCATAAAAAATCATGACCATCTTGAAAATGACTAGTCAAGTGCCTTTTAGAGGCAAGCAGGATTTATTGCCAATTAACGTATTGAACTGTAGAGTCAGCATAACCCTTTGCTCAAGACTTTTAAAATTATTGGCTTCCACTTATGTGTTGCTCCCTCTCATGGTAATGAAATGGATCTGGCTATTCTCATATTGAACAATTCCGTAGGTTGGGTTTATATCTCACTATAACAATATTTCATTTTATTATTATCTCCGATCCTCTGTAATGAATACAAATACATTGCTTTTTTTCATCACGAGTTTATCAATTTTCATTGATTTGTCTATAATGAATACAGTTAGGAAAAGAAAGGCAGACAGATCATATCCATTAAAGTGTCTTTAGCTTCAAAAGTTTGTCTGTGGCATTGTTTAATTAAAAAAAGAAAAAGAAAGTCATCAGGAAACTAATTAAAAAGAGACATTACGTTCAGGTCTGCCTATAAACAAGAACTCAATAGTTATTACAAAAATAGACTTAGGATCTATGGGACTTAAAGACATTTGGTGTTTGCATCCAGGCCACTTGAAAAAATAAAATTATGAATTCTTATCAAATATTTGATACCTATGGATAACCTTATATTATCTATGATAATGGTCTACATTTTTCTTTTTTTGTTGAGTATTACAATTTCATTTTTATTTTTATTTATTTATTTATTTATTGTTCAATCATAGCTGTGTACATTTGTGCAATCAAGAGGTACAATGTGCTGGTTTCATATACAATCTGAAATATTCTCATCAAACTGTTCAATGTACCCTTCATGGCATTTTCTTAGTTATTGTATGTAGACATTTGCATTCTGCCTTTAGTAAGTTTCGCCTGTACCCATTCTATGATGCACCGTAGGTGGCCCAATCCATTACCCTCCCTCCACCTTCATTTTCACCCTCCCTTACCCTTCCCTGGCCCTTTCCCCATAGTCTTGTGCTATAGTTGGGTTATAGCCTTCATGTGAAAGCTATAATTTAGCTTCATAGTAGGGCTGAGTACATTGGATACTTTTTCTTCCATTCCTGAGATACTTTGCTAAGAAGAATATGTTCC
>CAUYPK010018131.1:0-31028 GCA_963574355.1 Loris lydekkerianus | reverse complement strand
CGGCCCGCAGACCCCGCCCCCGCCATCCCACCCCCCCCCCCCCCCTCCCTCCTCTCCTCTCCTCCGCACTCCTCTCTCATTTCTCCTTCCCCAACTTTGAATTGATTTGAGTTTTTCTCATATATGGATGTGTATTAGATTGTCTAGTGAATTCATATTAGAATAGAGCACATTGAATTCGTGCTCCCCCATTCTTGAGATACTTTACTAATGAGAATGTGTTTCAACTCCATCCAGTTTAATACAAAAGATGTAAAGTCTCCATCTTTTTATGGCTGAATAGTATTCCATGGTATACATATGCCACAGCTTGTTAATCCATTCCTGGGTTGGTGGGTGTTTAGGTTGTTTCCAAGATAAGGAAGAAAATCTTAAAAACATTAGAAGAATATTTCTCTGAGTGGAATTATACTACTAATTGTTTAGACTTATTTCTACTCTCAGAAATTAAATATATCAGCAATTACAATAAAATAAGGGGATTACATTCACCTGTTTAATACTCTTCAGAGTAAAAACCAAAAGCAATCAGGTAACACAACTATAAGCTTATGAGAGATGCAGTTATGATACACAAAGTCAGGGAAATTTACAAAACAGATGCTAATAGAAAATCTCAAATGTGACATATTAATATCAGACAAATTAGAATTTAAGGCAAAAAGAAAAAGTATTAAAAGAAATAGAGTATATTTCATATTGTACAGCGGTGCAATTATCTAGAAAATTATAGCATGAACCTAATGTAACCTTCAATGTACTACCCTTGGCCATGTGGTGACCCTAGGGATATGTAGCAATGAGGTATGTAGCACTTTTTCTAGAATGAGTTCTTGAACTTAATTTTCAGACCTCATATATCCAAAGGAGGGGAAATCAGTATATCAAAAAGATATTTGCAATCCCTTGTTTATGGCAACACATTTGCAATAGTGAAGAAATGGAATCAACCTAAGTGTCTGTCAACAAATGAATGTATAAAGAAATTACGGTGCATGTACACAAGGGAATATTATATAGTTATAAAAAGAATTAATCCTGCCATTAGCAACAATGTGGATGGAATTGGAGAACATTAAGTGAAGTAAGCCAAGCACAGGAAGACAAATCTCACAGGTTCTCACTTATGTGTAGGAGGTAGAGCCAAATATTAAAAAACAATTGATCTCATGGAATAGACAGAGTGATGGTTGGGAGAGGTTGGGAAAGGTATTAGGGAGGATAAAATAAAGATGGTTAACATATGCAAAAATATACTTTATAATTAGAATGAACAGTATTCAACAAGGTGACTATAATCAATAAGAAGGGTATACTTTACAATAACTAAAAGAGTGGAATTAGCATGTTTCCAACACAAAGAAATAATAAGTACCTGAGGTGATTTGCCACCCCAATCACCCTGATTTGATTAAATCACATTGTATGTCCGTGTCAAAACCCCACAGGGACCCTACAAAGACAAACAGCTGTAAGTACTTAAAATTAACCCCCCCAATAAAAGAAATGTGCAAGACCCAAATGGAAAACAGATTTGAAGTTCCTGTACAGAAATTTTTTGGGTCACAACCCCTTTTAAAGGTTGGTGGCATTAGGAAGGTTGAGAACCACTGCTAAGAAGATGGTCCTTCATCTTCCTGACTTTTTAAACCTCTGTGTTTCTTGTCTTACTAAACCAGCTGCCTGTGGGTGAGGAAGCTGCCTCGTCACTGCAAGGGTTGGTCCTTACCCCAGATGATGGGGGACCAGGTTCCTCACCTTCCTCGGAGCCTGCTGAGGCCTGGTGGCTGGGCTCTTCTGAACGTGTTCTCTTTTCTGCCTGCAGCTGCTTCCTTCTCCCTCGAGATGCAAAGACCCTTGTTTCCATTTTTTCTTCTTTTCCCAAGGCAGATCTTTTTTTCTTTTCTTTTTCTTTTTTTTCCTTTTTTTTGGAGACTGTGTCTCACTCTGTCACCCTTGGTAGAGTGCTGTGGCGTTGTAGATTACAGCAGCACCTCAAACTCTTGGGCTGAAGCAATTCTCTTGCCTCAGCCTCCCGAGTAGCTGGGACAACAGGTGCTCACCACAATGACTGACTATTTTTTCTTTTCTTTTTTTTTTTTACAACCAGCTATTTTTAGAGACCGGTCTCGCTCTGGCTCAGGCTGGTCTCAAACCTGTGAGCTCCGGTAATCCACCCACATCAGCCTCCCAAAGTGCTAGGATTACAGGTGTGAGCCACCGCTCCCGGCCACACACCAACGCAGGTCTTATGTGACATAATTCCCATTCTTGAATTTTCTGCTTTTCAACACTTGCATGTGCATTTTGAGGAAAGGGGATATTTCAGAAGCCGTTTCCAGGGACAACAGGATTCTCCATTCTTCACCTAATCACTTCCCCTGGGGCTATTTCCAACCCCCAGAGCTGGGAAGGGGAATGAAGACCCTGAGTCACCAGCTTCATTTGAAGGAGTCATTGAAACTTCCCTGCCCGGAAGTCACTCTCTGTCAATAGCTGCGTGGCACACTCAGTGGGAGGGACACCTAAACCTGGTTCCAGCACCCACTGACCACCTGGCACACTGGACTCAGGGATCAAACAAGCCATATGAGAATCCCCCAGAAACCCCTAAACAGGCTGGGATTGTACTTTGCAGGTTATGTGTTGCAGAGACTCTACTGGGGGGGGGGGGAAGTTTGTAATAGTGACATGCACCTGCCCTTTTTACCCCTTTTCTTTCTCTCTAATCTCATTCTGCACAGTTTTTGGTTACTATTTCTCCTTATCTGCTTCTCCACTTTCTTCCTGATCCTTTAACACCTCGCAGCCCCCACACTCACACCCTAACTGCCCTGGTTTGGGTTTGCTTGTTTTCATTCCTGTTTGTACTTTATCACCCGTCTCTATTTTAAATGCCCCTGCATTGTGAGCAAGACAATTCACAGTTTCTTAGATTGGGCCATTAAAGATGTTGTCTTGGGAGCCTTTCTCCTCCTCTCCCCCTTGCTAACCCATAGCCTCTCTTCTGGATCAACATTTACCAGGATAAAAGAGCCAGCACAGGGAGAGGAGGCTCAGAGGCAGCAAACTCAAATACCCACAGGGACCAGGCAGGTGATCTGTGTAAGGGAAGGGAGCAGATGGTAAATTGGCGAGCGCATGCCCAGCTAAAGGGAACAGCTGCTACTCAGCTCCCCTGATTGGTGCCAGGTGGGATTGGAGCCTCCGCGCTGCCAAAGCTCTCAATTTTTAAGTAGAACTCAGAAATATCTTTGTTATCAGGAGCATCTCAGGCTGCCCAAACACTGTACAATTCTTCAGCTAGACTTGGAAACCCACAGGAGGTAATTACTGGCTGTAGCTCAAACTTTTAGCTCAGAGAAAGAAGATTGCTGCCTCCCACCTGGGGTCCAGGACCCAAACAAAGCAGAGAGCAGATGGGGACCCACCGAGAGCCACGCGCCCTCCCTTTTCTCCCCAAGGATGGGCGCAGTTGAACAGCTGATATTGATCATGCAGTTAGGATATGTCAGGCCCTGTGTCAAACACTTTGCATGCGATATCCCCTGAGTCCTCACGATCATCAGGACAGACGGACTGCCAGATTTGGGAAGTAAAAACACAGCATGCCCAGTTACATGCAGATTTTTGCTTGGGATATACTGATAAAAATTTGTTGTTTTTCTAAAATTCAAATGTAACTGAGCACCTTGGGTTTTATCTGGTGACCCCGCAGGAGAGTCCCAGACAGTCATAACCTTATTCACGAAAGTGGTCGGTTTTCTGTAAGTTGCTCAAAGCCAGTGATCAGGATTCAGGATTCAAACCCAGATTGGATTTGATTCCTAAACATTTCACCGCCACACTAACAGCCTGTGAATTTTGGTCCACTGATTTCGTGGGCCTGTGGATTAGGGAGTAATTCCAAAATTAAGTGTTTTTTTTTTAATGCTGTGCTTTTATTCTGATGATAACCTCAAATGCTTATTTACGAGTTACACATTAAAAGTTGAATCCTGATTTAAACAAACCACTGATGATAAAAAACATTTATGAGACATTCCGGAAATTTTAACAAATACTAGATATTTAATTGTATTGAAAAATATGGTAATGCAATTGTGATTTATTTTCTGTTAAAGAACAGTCTTTATCTTTTAGAGATACATGTTGTTGAAGTGCTTATGAACAAAATGGTACGATGTCCAGGATTTTTATCACGAGAAAACAGTACTCCTAGCATTTTAGGGATATTGAAAATCTGTTCCGTTGGAGATAAAACCCAGGCAGTCCCTGGGTTATGGATGAGATAAATTCTATAAGTTTGTTCTTAAGTTGAATCTGTATACAAGTTGGAACAGGTACATTTGCCTATTACCTGTAATGGCCTCTGTTCATAAGTGTGAGTCATATGTCAGTTGGATGTTTTTAACTTGGGGACTTACTGTAATAGCATCCATTTATAACTGTGAATTGTACATAAGTCGAATGTTTGTAATGCAAGGATGGTCTGTGTGTATAGTGAAGGGTAAAACAAAATTAACCACGAATTGATCATGGTTGAAGCTGTGTGATGGTGATATATATGTTTTTTATCACTTATATCTCTATAATTTTGTATATATTTGAGTTTTCATAATATAAAGTTAAACAATAACATCCCTTATCCAATGACAATTTGCAACTAAGAGATATTTTTATGAAATAGCCTCGCTTCTTAAGTCAATATTTATCAAACTGAGGTTCTGTATTCTTGGGGTTCTTGGGAATTGATCTTTGAAGGAAGTATATATAATTTTCAAACTTTAGAAGTGCCAAATACTATTTTATTGTGAAATATAAAATATAATATTGTGAAATGTAACAGAAACACTCCTAGCATTTTAGGGATATTGAAAATCTATTTCTTTGGAGTTAAAAAAGGATAAGAGTTTTTGGTTTTGCAAAATGTGCAGGCCACACAACTAGATAGCTGAACATGCTGCTAACATCTGATGGGGGGAATTCTAAGACTGCTGTCAGTTTTATAAAACATGTTTGGCCTGGAAATGCGTATGAAGGAAAATAGTGAGGCTGGGAAGCCTTCTTATTACTGAAAAATGGTAGGTGAGGAGGTGATGAGCCCCAGAGAGGTTGTTCCCACAGAGCTTCCTAAGAACATGTCTCTCTCCTTGACAGGGCAGCAAATACTGCCCTGGCTGCCTCCCACCCACACACCTTATTGTCCCTAGCAGGTGGGTCCCAGCCTTTTTTTTTTTTTTTGAGACAAGAGTCTCACTATGTCACCCTTGATAGAGTGCCATAGTGTCACAGCTCACAGCAACCTCAAATTCTTGGGCTTAAGCGATTCTCTAGCCTCAGCCTCCCAAGTAGCTGGGACTACAGGCACCTGCCACAACACTCAGCTATTTTTTTGTTGCAGTTGTTTAGCTGTTATTTAGCTGGCCTGGGCTAGGTTTGAACCCGCCACCTTCGGTGTATGTGGCTGGTGCAGTAACCACTGTGCTACGAGTGCCGAGCCAACCAGCCTTTAAAGGTAGGAACAGCTTTGTTGTTCTAACAGATTCTCACAGGAGGCCTGAGCAGTGGCCACAGGGAGAGGAGGAAGGAAGAAGATAGCAGAGGAGTGACACAGCCTGGGAGAGCAGGAGAGAGAAAGCATGGGACAGGGTAAGCAGTGGCAGGGTGTGAGAAATTGCCTTCGGGTGGCACTTGATGGCATTTCTGCTGGGGAGAAAAATTGCTCGCCAACAGTGTTCCCTGAGATACTGATTCCCACATTTCCAGCTGACCAACCTGGGCCTGGGTGGCTGGAGGCTGGCCCATAGTTGGTCATCTTCATGGAGATCAGCTGTGTTTGGGGGTCCAAACTCATATTATCTAGGCATTTGACAGATAATATGAGTCATCTTGCTCGCAGGTTCGAGACCAGCCTGAGCCAGAGTGAAATCCTGCCTCTAAAAATAGCCAGATGTTGTGGCAGGCTCCTGTAGTCCCAGCTACTCAGGAGGCAGAGGCAAGAGGATCGCTTAAGCCCAAAAGTTTGAGGTTGCTGTGAGCTATGATGTCACAGTGCTCTACTGAGGGCAAAAAATGAGATTCTATCTAAAAAAAAAAAAAAGAAAACCCTAAAAAATAAAAAAATGAGTCATCTTATGTCTATAATACACCTTTTCTTGTTATTTGTTTTTTCTTCCCATTGGACACAAAGGACTGTCAAAGTTGAGTGTAACAGCCTCGGCTGGCAAAGGATAGGAGCTTGGAGTAAGAAGCTGGCTGGGGGCTGTTTAAATAGGATTCAAGATCATGAGATTGGCAAATTTCTGGAAGGGATCTGCAGCATAGTCAGGTCACATTGACCATTTTACAACCTCTAGCTTCTCTGCCATGATTGGACTTATAGACAGGCCATGGCCCTAGACATTAACTCTGCAACAATTGAGGAAAGCAGATGGGGTGAAGTACAAACAGGGGTGCCAGGGAGCTCCAGACCAAACAGGAGGGAGCTATGGAATGGATGGGCTTCTTGGAATTTAAGCCAAGTGAAAATGCAAGAGCTGGGTCCCATAACATAAGGACATCGTTGTTACACAACTGCCACTGTCAGGATCGGAGTGTGGAGGTTAGCCACATTCCGCCCTGCTCTGTGCTGGGTCTGGGGAAGGCATAGTTGGCAGGTGCGAGTTGACGCTCAGAGAGAAGCAGCCTTGCTGAGAAGGTGATCGAGCTATTGGGATAGCTACTATGTCAGAGCAGAGACTGACTGTAGCAGAGCTGAGGTTTCTCTGGTAACGAAGATGGTATGGTCTTTTAGTTCAAAGTTTAGAAGGATAGAAGTGGCTTTCCTTGCAAGATTTGGACAGAGCTCTTCCTCTCAGAAAAGGACTAGTTATTGTCTACGGTAGGGCTTCTCAAGCTGCATGATGTGTGTGAATTGCCAGGGGATCCTGTAAAAATGCCTAATCCCAATTTGGTAGCTCTGGAAGAAGACAGCAGAGGAGTTGCACAGCCTGGGAAATGCGGTATTCCTAAGGAGCTACCTGGTGCTTCTGAGCTGCTGAACCCAGAGTGCTCTGATCAAAATGCCCACATTTAGAATCTCCCAAGAAGGACTTTTGAGCTGAAGAGAAGACACAGACATTTAGCAAGCTAGCTTTTCCTTGGGCCTGAATGTGGCCAGGAGTGGATTAAGTAAAAAAAAAAAAAAGAGAGACAGTCTCACTTTGTGGCCCTTGGTGGGGTGTTGTGCTGTCATATCTCACAGCAACCTCACATTCTTGAGCTCAAGCTACCCTCTGGCCTCAGTTTTTCATTTTTAGTAGAGATGGGGGTCTCACTCTGGCTCAGGCTGGTCTTGAACCCATGAGCTCAACTGATCCACCCACCTCAGTTTCCCAGAGTGCTAGGATTATAGGCGTGAGCCACCACACCCAGCCTTACATAATAATTTTAACCAGGCTGAGACCAAGGATAACAGATTGTGCCTAGGCACTTGTACTTCTTTAGTGTTCACTTTCTAATAGTGATCTACATGTAAATGTAGCATTTTATGTCTATGCTTAATTCATTTAGAAAAGAGTCATGCTCTTTTTTTTTTTTTTTTTTTTTTTGAGACAGAATCTCAAGCTACCACCCTGGGTAGAGTGCCGTGACATCACAGCTCACAGCAACCTTAAACTCTTGGGCTTAAGAGATCCTCTTACCTCAGCCTCCCAGGTAGCTGGGACTACAGGCACCCACCACAGTGCCTGGCTATTTTTTTTTGTTGCAGTTGTCATCATTGTTTTATCAGGCCCAGCCTCGGTGTATGTGACCGGTGCCCTACCCACTGAGCTACAGGTGCTGCCTAAGACTCAGATTCTTTAAAATACCATTTGGTGCATAGTAGCAATGAATAAATGAATAAACAAACAAAGTGAAAATGCATTGTTCATTCTGACTTAGCCAATCTAATGGGAAAAACATCATTTCAAGTTGAAGTGTCAACCTTAAGAAACAATTTCTACATGTTGGTGGCTAAAGAGGAATGTTCCCAGATGGGCAATACATACTGTTGTTGCCGTGACTTCACTCAAATTTTCTACCTGGAAGTTAATGAGTTTTTGAAATACACACATGCATACATGAATATATATGTCACGTGAAAGCAAACTTGACACTGCCAATGGGGGCATTGTTTTAGAAGTGCCCAAAGTCTAAATGCCCATACAAGGAAGGTATTGCGGCTGGAAATGAGGTATGACTTGGTGATAATTAGTGATTACCCAAGTATTTAAGTAATGTCTGCCCAGCTAAAATTCAACCTATTCCCAGCTAGAATTCATTCTCAGAGTGTTGGTTATAGTGGTGCCAGGGCTAGGTGACCGCAAGTGTTCATTCCTTGAAGTAGTTCTCTCTTTTTTCTAGCAGACATCTACAAAATACTATTCAGCTGGCCCTGTTACAAATGTTATTTCTGGGCCACCATGCAAATGAATGTAATTTGCTCTTATTAATGAATTAAAATGAGTATAAATTTTAAATCAGAAGGAGAAAGTCCATGGTCAAAGAATTGGAATTGGATCTATGTGATTTGACTTCTTAGTCATTTATCTACAATACTCGTTGATATTAATTGCATAGTTTCCCCTTGACATTCCCACTGGGCAGCACTCTGTGCGTGTGAGTGTGTAGTAATGTGTTTAAATTAAAGAACATTGAGAACTAATGTCTGAAGTTGCGTCTCTTAGCAACTTCCATTAAAGATGTTAAGACAAGATTCTTACCCTAATTTATAACCACCCAGATTTATATCCCCATAAGAGGAAAAGTTAATTGGATTCTCCAACTAATGTTGCTTGTGTCTTTCAAGACACGGCTTGTAGTTAGAGTAAAAGTTGAAATAAAGTCTCTTGTGTTTGTAAGTCAAAATAAAAACAACAACAGAACAAGGAAGGAATTCTTAAAAATTGCTATGGCAGACTCAGATCTCTATTCAAGTTTACCAAATCAGTAAACAAATAAAGGTTGTCATGCTGCATGAGAGTTTGAAATTTTTCTTCCTAAGTCCAGGGCAATGAAGAGGAAACAGGAAAAGAAGAAAGATACAACAGGCTTCTATATTCTTTGCTCAAGACCTTGGATCTATTACTAGCCCTTTGCCATCTCCAAGGTTGTCTAGAGAATAATCTCTTGTTTTTGCCCCCTGTGAAACCAGTCTCTATCCTAAAATTCAAAACCTATGAATATGACATCATTTGGGAAAAGAGTCTTTGCCAATGTAACTAAATCAAAGATCTTGGGATGAGATCACGTTGGATTATCCAGGTGGGTCCAAAATGCAATGGCAAGTGTCCTCATAAGACACAGAAGAGCAGAGGACACAGACACAGACGAGAAAGTGATGTGAAGATGGAGGCAGAAACTGGAGTGATGCAGCCACAAGCCTTGGACTCCTGGGGCAACCAAAAGCTCAAAGAACCAAAGAAGAATTCTTTCCTAGAGCTGTTGGAGGGAGCTTGGTCCTGCCAATGTCTTAATTTTGGACTTCTAATGTCCAGAATCATAAGAGATAAATGTCTGTGGTTTTGTGCCTCCAACTAATTTGCAGTAATTTGTATCATTGTCTGTGTTAATTTGTTACAGCAGCTACAAGAAACTAATACTTCCTCCTTGGTTCATCATCATCATCATCATCATCATCATCATCATCATGGCTTCCTTGCAGAACCCAAGCCCAGCTAAGTTCAACTCTGCCTCTATTCCACGTCAATGTGGCTGGAGAAAACCCCATCCCAAACCAGCTGAGGTCACTCTTAATCCTTTGCCTGCACATTTGCTGCTCCCCACCCCATGCCCCAGGCATGTTCTTAACTTAGCAGGTAGATTTATCCCTTAAAAATATAAGTGCTACCCTGTTAATTTTCTAAGCCTTCCAACAGCTTCCATCTCACCCTGTATCCACGTAGAATCCTTGCAATGCCTTGCAGAGGCCCACCCTCACCTGCACCTCAGACACAAGTATGGAGAATGAGCCCTAAGTGTTCTGGTCACTTGCTGCTCTTTGCAGAAGGACAGTCTCCGGTCTTCCCTAATTCTGCCTGCAGCAATCTCCCCCAAGTTTATAGCACTTGCTCCCTCCTTCCTCCAGGCCTCTATCCCTTTTCCCTCCCATCAATCTCATATTTCTTCTTAGCACTCACCTCTAATCAACATTTTATGGATTTCCTTGACTATTTGTCTAGTGTCTATTTTCCCCCTAGAATGGGAGCTCCATGACCCCAGTGACCTTGTTTTGTCCACTACTATCTCCCTAGATCTGAGAAGAGAGCCTCAAATACAGCTGATGCTGGATAAATGTTTATCAAATGAATGAGTGAATGAATGAATGAATGACAGAGTGAAGTGGCTACTATTGGCTGTTTGACCCTCTTTACCCTTAAGATGAACATCCAAGGAAGCCTCTCAGTCCTTATTAAATAAATAAATTTCAGTGTGAACTAAGATAAAATCTTAAGCAAACCACCCAACAGAATGGACCCCCTCTTGGACAAGGTGACCCCAGGAAAACCTTAAGGCTGAATTGCTGGCCAAAAAGAGAAGGGAGGTCAGACACATCTAGTTAACTTCCTCCTTTTTGGAGTTATCTTTTGTACCAGTAAGATACTAAATCATAAATGGAACCCAAGCCCATGGAAGACAAAGATGGATCACACCAGCAGGCCACCAATTTATTTACTAGATCACCTGAGTCTAGGGTAAATGTAGCAAATGTTGGTTGGCTTGTCTCTAATTAGCAGACATCCTCATCTTAACTTAAGACATCTCAAACCTTTAGACAAAGCTTCATTTTTTTTTTAACCAATTACAAATGAAAAAATTTCTAAACCCACCTATAACCTATAAGCCCCCACTTTGAGATGGCCCACCTCTTGTGGTCATGTCAATGTATGCCTTTCATTGTATTGATATATTATTTTGTGTATAATTCCTGTCTTCCATGAATGTATAAAACCAAATTATACTACCATACTGCCTTGGGGACATTTTCAGAGAACGTCTGGAAGCCATGTTCTCCAGACCTTTGGTCACACACATTTGACTCAAAATAAGCCTGTTTAAATTATTTCACAGTTTGTTTTTGCCTTTTAACACCAGGCAGACTTTTCCCACTCATATATTAGCCTTATCCACACTTAACTGGGCAAGATGAGGCTGGTGATGGAATCTTCTCTCAGACTGAAGCACTGTCCTTTATCCCGCCCTCCCAGCCACCTTGGAGTCATCACAGTTCTGGTGATCAAAATCCCCTTCACCTTAGTTCCTTGGCTGGCTGAGAATAAAAAGAATAACTTTTATTTCTTGTATCCATTAGTGTTTCCAATTAAGAAAAGAAAAACCAAGCCTAAAAAAGGAAGGAAGAAATAATCTGGGGAAAGCATTTTTATAATTTTATTAAAACATAATAACAGAGTAGGAATAACAGAGTAGAAATACATGAGAGTTAAGGAGACACAGAAATGTGATATTCATCTGGAGAAACCACTATTTCATTTTCAAGGTGAATTATTTTTAGAATGAGCTTTCAAAGCTTTCCTGTTATTTTATGTCCTTGGCTTTATTTGCTGAGTTTTTGTGTAGCTTAGTCTCTTCTTGATCTCTGTGGATGAATTCAGGGCCCCATCACTCCTATGAGACCTAGTGGGATGAGAGGTCTCCCTGTGTGTGGATCAAACATGGAAACCTTCCATGTGGTTATGTGAAACTCTGAATCTACAAAACTGAGAAGCTGACAGGTGCTGAAATATAATACAAACTGAAAGAATGATTTTCTTTAAAAAATTATAATTGCCGAGACAAATTCTTGTTCCTTTCATTTCACTCCTTCTCCACTGCCCTCTGTCCCAATAAATATTGGGATATGGAAATTTGCCTTTGCAGGTGCCCTGGTGAAATTCACTTATAAATATGCATCTGTTAGCTTGGGGATTTGGTTAGGCAAAGAGCATCTGTCTTGTGGGGAGAAAATTTTCCAAATCCTTTTCCAGAAGGAGCAAAAGTCAAGTTGAACTTTTCACCACCTGGACCTCCTGCCCTTTACGAGTGCTTCCGTGGGGAAGGTGAGCTCTGGTATTTGTGGGTTCTGAGTAAGACCACAGGGTGTTGGTCAGGGCAAGAGGAGGTCACTCTGACAAAGAAGGAAGGTGAAGGTCATGTCCCTGGGGAGAGTACATTTCTTCATTCAATACTCAACCAACACGAGCCACTCTGACACATTTGCTGACTTCTGGCAGGCTCCCTGCTCAGAGTCACTGACCAGGGGTCCATCCTGGCAGCAATATCTGTGTACTAATGTGGTTTCTTATCTCATGTGTTTTATCCCCATGGTATTGCATAGACTGTTCACAGTGAAAGTCCACAACATGTGCTGGCCCACAGGTAGTAAAAGCTCCCTATACCACCAGTTTCAAGATTTAAATTAGATGAGCCTTTTTGCATCCAAAATTAAGCAGACTGTCCAGTCAAAATTAGCAAGTGATTTTAGAAATATAATTAAGCCAATGAGAAATTCTCCAATGGTCCTCACCACCAAAATTATTTTATTCAGTAACACAAAAATGTCATTTTCAAGAAAGAAGAGCAAAACTAAAAATTCATGAAAATTCATTTGAGCCGACAAGTTTGAGACCAGCTTATGCAATGTAGAAAGATGCTATCTCAGGGGGAAAAAAATGTGAAAATTGTCTTTGCTTTGGTAAGAAATTATGCTGTTTCTATCTTTCTGTAATGTTGACAATAGCCTAAAAGTTCCCTTTCCCTAAGGAATGAAAACATTGTTTGAATTTGTTGTGATTAGACTCAAACTCTTGGTTCTTAGACCTGGATGTGCATAAGCATAGCCTTTGGCACAACCTTTCTGATAGTACAGAGTTCCAAGTTCCACTGTACCCTTAGAACCAAGATCTTGAGGGTCAATCTTATCAAAGCCACCCTCACAGTGGTCTCTAGAGAGGGATGCTCGAACACGGGGGATTCACCAGAGCACCCACTGCAGGGTGAGGAGAAAACATGAGAACTTCTATTTTTATATATTTCATTTCATCTTTAAAATGTTACATATGTTTAAGATATTTATGTTTACATACATCAAAACACATATATATTTGTTTAAAATATGTATAGTCCTACAATTTGAATATTTGTTCTTTTGCAGCTCATGTGGAAACATAGTCCGGATGGGTGCAGTGCCTCATACCTGTAATCCTAACACTCTGGAAAACCAAGACAGGAGGACCGCTTAAGCTCAGGAGTTCGAAACCAGCCTGAGCAGGTGAGACCCCATCTCTACAAATAACAGAAAAATTAGCCCAATATTATGGTGTGCACTTATAGTTCCAGCTACTTGGAAGGCTGAGGCAGGGGGAGTCACTTGAACATAGAAGTTTAAGGTGGCTGTGAGCTAGGCTGACACCATAGCACTCTATACAGGGTGACAGAGCAAGATTCTGTCAAAGAGAGAGAGAGAAGGGAGAGAGAGAGAGAGAGAGAGAGAGAGAGAGAGAGAAAGGAAGGAAGGAAGAAAAAGGAAGAAAGAAAGGAAAATAATATTTTAATGAATAATATATTATTTATATTTTTAATATATTAATAATTATAATATTAATTAATGTAATATATTATTTATATTATTAATAAATAATATAAGAGGAAAACTCAATCCCCAGCAGTGTGGCAGTTTTGAGAAGTAGGACCTTTAAGAGGTGATTGGGTCATTAGTGTTCTGCCCTCATGAATGGATTAGCCCATTCATGGATTCATGGATTAATGTGTTACCCTGGGAATGGGACTGGCTTCATAATAAGAGAAGAGACCTGAGCTGGCATGTGGTTCCCTCTCCATGTGGTTCCCCGGTGTCACCTCAGGACTCCACAGAGTCCTCACCAGCAAGAAGGCTCTCCCTGGATGTGCCACCCCCATCCTTGGACTCTCCAGCCTCTAGAACTATAGGAAATAAATTCCTTCTCTTTATGAATTGCCCAGTTTCAGGCTTTCTGTTATCAGTAACAGAAAACAGACTATGACACAGACTGTTTATATGCTTAAAATATATACATAAACACTAGCTTATATCATTCAGAAATAAATAGAGATTCGTATTTTGAGATCTATTCTCAGAAACATTTTATGAGAATAAACCTCGTATTTTGAGGTCTATTCTCAGAAACATTTTATGAGGCCAGAGCCTCAAACAACTGTAATAAGCTCTCTATGGTCTGCTCTGTCTGGCCTGTCCCTTACCTTTTCCCTTCACTGTTTATCTGACCATGTCACATGCTTCAGTGGCTTCCCCATTCCCTCGGGAAAGTCGCTTCTTGTCCAGCCATCTGGAGCTCATGCAGATCTCATCCCAATAGCAACCAGGTCTGTAGGGTCTGGTCCTCTCCCTCCCAGCTCCTTCCTCCCCAGCACCCTCACTCTTCCCCCTATTGCAGCCATGGGGTATAAATCGTGTCTCTGAAAACCCGTCCTAGCTGTCTTTCCCAGGCATTTACAAACATTATTCCTTTTCCTGAGAGTTCCTAGTCTTGCCAGCTTCCCTTGGTAACTTTCATTCAATGTTTAGGCCTCAGTTCATAAGTTATGGCCTTGGACTTCAATGACCTGGGTTGGTGTCCTGCTGGTGTGCTCCCATGCCCACAAGTACTTCCTACCATAAGTAACTTCCATAATGCACACCAACTCTCTGTTTATCCTCCCATGTCTTAAACTCTGTCTTATTATCTTAATTCTAGTGCCTAGTATGTCCGTATGTCCCTCAGTTTACAACGTGGTCATGTCCTGATAAACCCATTGTAACTTGAAAGCATTACAAGTCAAAAATGTGTTTATTAATACACTCAACCTACTGAAGACCATAGCTTAGCCCAGCCTATCTGAAACGTGCTCAGACTGCTTAGGTTAGCCTACAGTTGGACAAAATCATCTAACACAAAGCCTACTTCGTAATAAAATCTCTACTACCTCACGTAATTCATTGAATCCTGTACTAAAAGTGAAAGATGTAATGGTCATGTGGGCACCCAAGCTACAGTTTCTACTGAACACATATCACTTTTGCACCATTGTAAAGTTGAAAAATTGTTAAGTCCAATGATTGTAATCCAGGACCATCTCTGATAGATACATCAAATATAGGTGGAAAGAATCCATTGTTATTTTTTAAGCAATGAAAGTGTGTCCAGTTTTGAAGTTAGGTCCTCTCCCTTCCCCCACCTTTTATAGTCACACAAGAAGAACAAGGAATATCACCATTTCCACACTTCCAAATACATAGGCCCAGGAGATTAGATTGTATAACCAAGATGTTAAAGTAGGGAATGTGTCAATCAATCTGTCATCCAAGCCACCAAATCTCATCAAAGGACATTTTGGCTATTGAAAAGAACAAAGTAGATCTATCGAGCTACTTCCGAGTAGCAATGACTCAGCAAGGCCTGGCCTAAAACTGCCTCTACCTAGATACAGCCAACGTGGTACCATGCCATTGGCCCAACCCTGTCACGCACCTCATCCCCCGCCTTCTTTCCCTGCCCCTTCCCCGCGCTCTATATAAGCAGCTGCTTGACGCAATAAAGTTGAGTTCCTGCTTAAAAGAAAAAAAAAAAAAAAAAAAGAAATGAAATCAGAAAGGAAGAGCAAAGAGAGGGAAGGAGGGAGGGCAGTGGAGCTTTGGTGTGTGCCACACCTTTTGGACGCAAGACACGATTGTAAGAGGGACTTTACCTAAAAAATGCAATCAGTGTAACTTGGTTTATTGTACCCTCAATGAATCCCCAACAGTAAAAAATAAAGAAATGGAAAAAAAATAATAAATAAATAAAATAAAAATGAGATATTAAAAAAAAAAAAAAGAAAATAGACTTTGTGAACTTAGATCCTGATCCTGCCTCCTTTGATTCTAATCCTGCCCCCACTGTGTGATTTTTAAGACAATAAATTAATCTCTCAAGGTCTGCTTTCTCATTTCTAAAACAAAAATAATAAGATACCTTTATGTCATGTAAAGATACCAATGTTTTGTTAGGTTTTCTCTACTAGCCTTTTCCTAGCCCTCTACCTTCCCAATTCTGGAGGCCAGCATGATCACCAAATGTTTGTTTTATGGGGTCTCACAAACTCTAGTTACAAAATTTCCAAGATGAAAAAACTCTGGTGGTCATTAAATGTAACCCCTTCAGTTAAGCTCATTTTCAGAAATGATATATTTGATAGATGACTTATCAGTCTCAATTCGCTTTTTCTTATCCCACCTTCTTAGGTGAAAGCTTTTTATTGAGGTTAAAAGGTTACTGACATTGTGTGAATGGGTGTATATAGTAGAAAAGAGGAGTAATTTGGCCAAAGGGGTCAGGGAACCAGACAACATGCAGGAATCTTTTTGAAAATTATCAATTCCATCATCCCTTAGCCCATTATTACACCTTCATTCCTCTGAGTTTTAAACATTGGTGGCATGAAATTATGTTAAGTGAAAAAGCTAATATCAAATGGTTGCATACTATATGATTCCATTTATATAACTTTTTTTTTTTTTTTTTTTTTGAAACACAGTCTCACTATGACGCCCTTGGTAGAGTGCCGTGGAGTCACAACTCACAGCAACCTCAAACTCTTGGGCTTCAGTGATTCTCATGCCTCAGCATCCCAAGTACCTGGGACTACAGGCACCTGCCAAAATGCCCAGATATTTTTTGGTTATAGTTGTCATTGGTTAGCAGGTCTGGGCCAGGTTCGAACCCGCCAGCCCTCGTGTATGTGGCTGGCACCCTCGCTGCTGAGCTACAGGTGCTGAGCCTATGTAACATTTTTTAAATGCTAAATTATAGATATCCAGAATAGATTAATGAATTCCAAGGGTTATGGAAATAGGTAGTGGTGAGGAAGTTGCTATGAAAAGGGGAGAATTCTTGTAATTACATAACTATTTTGTATTTTGACTCTTGTGATAGTTCCACGAATCTACACTTGTGGTAATGTAGCATAGAACTAAACATATGCATGCATACACACACAAATGAGTACTTATAAAATGGAGAAAATATGAATAAAGTCAATGGATTATATCAATGTAGTTTCTTGGTTATGATACTACACTATAGTTATGCAAGATATTACCACTGGGTGAAACTGGGCAAAGGATACATCGTGTATCTTGATCTTACTTCCTAACAACTGTATGTGAATCTACAATGAGCTCAAAGTAAGAAATTTAGTTTTAAACAAATCAGTAGCATGTAAGGATGCCAGTGTTTGCTGGCTTTAGGCTACAAACACCTAGTTAAGTTCCAGTTTAGAGAACAAAATCCTTTGGAAATAGTGCCAGGATATTCCTGGGATATGGTTGGAATTCCTGGGAAAAAAGAAAGAAACTTACAAGGCTGCAAAGAAACATGTCTATGGTATCGGTTTTGCTAGCTCCAGCTCTAAATATAAATTCTGAAGTTCAGAAATCTGCTTGCAGAGTGGTGGTGATACCTTAGGAGGCTGAGGTAGGAGAATGGCTTGAACTCAGGAGTTTGGTGCTGCAGTGATCTATGGTCATACTATTGCACTCCAGCCTGACAAGGCAAGACCTCATTTCAAAAAGCAAAATTAAAAATAAATGAATAGGCTGGGTGCGGTGGTTCACACCTGTAGTATCCTAGCACTCTTGGAGGCCGAGACACGTAGATTAACTTGAGCCTGGGAGTTTGAGACCAGCCCGAGCAAGAGTGAGACCTCATCTCTACTAAAAAGGCCTCTGCAGGTCTCTCAGGAGGCCACAGCAAGAGGATTGCTCAAGCCCAAGAGTTTGAGGTTGCCATGAGCTATGATGCCACTGCACTCTACCCAGGCCCACAGAGTGAGACTCTGTTTAAAAAGAAAAAATAATAAAAAATAAAGTTCAGAAATCATAACATGTTTTACTAGTACTTAGGTTTCCATGTCTTAGACCCTGCTAGGCAGGTCAAACAGTGTCTCTCAAATTAATCATCTAATAAATATTTATTAAATACCTACTATATGCCAGGATCACTGACTTGCCCTTTCCTCTATTTTTCACTTAGACTCAAAAATTTTAGAAGCAAATTAATTTCAAAGGTCCTTTAATCTATCCCTTTAATTTATGGAACCCCAAACGGGTATCTAGAGTAGTTAAGTCTCTCACTCCAGACAAAGTAAATTATTTAGACAAACTTTGTATATTTTATCACTTACTGTTTTACTCATTAAGTATACAAAATGCCTTTCCATCCTCATGAACTCATTGGTCCTGAGTCCATGGTTCACCGTCCACGTGAAGAGCCTCATGTTCCAGAGACTAAGCTAGCTGGGCAGAGGCACCATCCACCTTAAAGCGTGATTCTTTTAAAGCCTGCATTAATCAAAGCCATCACAGGTTCTATTCAATCCACAAGTCTTGTTCTTAACCAGTAATTGTGCCTACAACACAACTGTTACTTTTCCTGTTTTTCTGAGGTTACTGCAGTGAAAGAGAACAACCACATGAGAGGAGCAGAGAAAGTGAGAGTAAGGGAGAGACACCTAAGAATATCAATGTCCTGGAAGCAGAGAGAGCACTAAACTGGAGCCAGGCCAACGATGTGCACACCTGGAAAAGTTTACCATTGGGTGAAACTGGGTAAAGGATACGTAGTACATCTCAATATTACTTCATAACAACTGTTCGTTAATCTACAATGAATTCAAAGAATTCAAAATCTATTCTCATAGGGTCCTATTTCTATAGGGTACTACTCAGAAGATGCCAACAAAAATGTTATTAAAGCTTTCTTAACCATGAACGATTTGTACTTCCAAAAAAAAACTACCAAAGACAAACGGCACACTAGAGTGTACTTGACACAGGAGTCTGGGTTTTCCTGCTCATTTTCAGCCCGTGCTTTAAATTTGATCCAGGTAATAAATGGAATATAGGAAATGTGCCCTGGCAAGCCATTGCTCACGGGATACTACTTCACAATCATTTTATTTTTTCTTATGATTCTGTGGATCAGAAAAACTGGAAAAGACCAGCAGAGATGGTTTGTCTCTGCTCCGTGATGTCTGGGACTAGCCTAAAATGGCTCAAATGTCTGTAGACAGCTGGGACAGCTCAGTGGGGACTGTATGTCTGGAGCCTTGTATTTTTAATGTGGTGTCTGCTAGGACTAAGTAAGATCATTCCTTTATGCTCATGCCTGGCATCTGTATTGCATGCTGGCCTACAACTATCTCTCAACATGTCTTTTCTTCATGACCAGCTTGAGCATCCTCAGAACATGGCTATTCAGGGTTAACTTCAAATATTTTTGAGTCACCACAATTCATCTCTTCTACACTTATAATGCAAAGTTCTCGCATGTTCCTATAAACACATACCTTTTTTTAGTCCATGTTTTATATTATATTATACCTCTCACTTCTTATAAACATCATATTAAACAGACTGATGTGATCTGAATGTTTGCACATGCCTAACCCTCATGTTTATAACTAACCCCCAATTGCAATCCTGTGAAGAAGTGGTGCCTTTAGAAGATGATTAAGTCATGAGGGTTTCACCCACATGAATAGAATCAGTGCTCTTACAAAAGTCCCCTGAGGAGGATTGCTTTCCTCTTCTGCTCTGAGAAAACACAGCAAGAAGGTGCCATCTATAAAGCAGAGAGATTTTTGTGAAGAGACAGACTGACCAGTTATATAACCAGCTGTGTTATTGACCATGAGCAGCCTTTTGCTTTTCCACCAGGGAGTAGGGGACTAAGAATCAAATCTCTTCTCCCTCTCTCATCCTGAGAGATTTTTTTAATCTTCACCTACACTTCCAGCTTCACAAAGAACCTCGTGATCAAACGCAATGGCTAGCAATGTTACCCGCAAGACAGGTACTCTCTCCATGAACTTCCTGTATTCATTAGAAATCTCAACACTCTTGCAGTCAAGAAGTCTGATATGGAGGAAGTCTTCTAGAAATAGGAAAAAAATTATGGATTGCTGTGTTCACAAAGGCCTTCATTCAGTATGCTAATGAGAGAAATGCCAAGCATGGATGGCAGAATCATTGTTGGCCAAGTTTTAGAAATTAATCTGGCTGCAGAGCCAAAAGTGAATCAAAGAAAAGCGAGTGTGAATGGTCTGCAGTGCAGATGTACGCTCCTCTTTTGACTTAGAATACGACTTTCAATAGGATGATCAAGGCAGGAGGTACAGTTAGTCAGCATGCTTTTCTCCTCCCCTCCTCCTATTGCTCTGGCCCTGGTGCCCCGCGAAACCCTTCACCAAAGGGGAAAGTGCCTTCAATTCTAAGAGTGGAGAGTGGGGTCCTTCTTCTAAGCCTGGAAAGTTGAAAGGAAGTGACCTCGAGACCATTAAGAAGAAATTGACTCACATAGGACAAAAAGTAGATTTTCTGTTAGAAAACCTGGAAACAACTGAAAAGGAACAGAGCAAAGAAGCAGTAGAGATGAAGAATGATGAGTGAGAAGAGGAGCAGAGCAGATCCAGGAAGAAGGATAAGAAAGAGAAGATGGATTCTGAGGGGGCTGCAGACAGCTCCGCTGAGGAAAAGGACACTAGATGATAATAATGATGATCTGAAAATTGGCGGGATAACCAGCTGGAGTTGATCAAGGATGGTGAAAAAGCTAAGGAAGGAGAAAATGATAGCATCAATGTCAAGGATAACTTTTAAGCTCACAGTCGGTTTTAGAATCTTATCCCATGATTTCTTTACCTAGGCACTTGCCTAAGTAAAGCAAAATTTTCGGCAGATCCTCACCCTAGTATCTTCAGCACATGTTAATCGTCCTCCCCATCCTTGCCCTCCCGTTCCTTAATTCACATTGCCCCACACCTAGTTCATCTTTACTTCCTTGATGCTGCTAGTAGTTTTGTTAAGTATTATTCTATAATTATTTTCTTTATAATTTTGGTACAACTTTATGATATAATATTAAGAAGGATGGATGTTTTTCATCACCTGCCTCCAAACTAATTTCTTGTTATGCAGAGTACAGTTTTTCTTTTCATTCATGCATGAGTCCAGTAGCTGTTTCTCTAACTGCAAAGGCAATCTCATTTAGTTAAGTAGCATCTGAGAGCAACTTTGAGTTAGATGTATGTGTGTTACATATACCCCACATAAGAGTTCAATGTGAATCAGTTCAACACAAATGTGACAGTGTATTCTTATAAATGACAGTTGGCTTGTCAAATACATCCTCTAAAAAAATAATTAGTGTAATAGTCTTAAGATTTATTTTCTAAAGTTGATCCTGTAGTTTATTTTTGCACCCTCATATTTGGACCCTCAAAATAGACAAGTCCTTATTAAGTCTGGAATTTGGAGGGAAAAAACAAAGAGTAAGCCCCCACCAGACACCAAACGCTGACACCTTGATTTTGAACTTTCTAGCCTCCAGAACTATAAACATACTGTTGTTTATGAATTCCCCAGTCTGGGGTATTTTGTTATAGCAGCCCAAACAGACTAAGACATCTACTTGGCATTGTATCCTAAAACCAGCTTTGACAAATAGCTTTGTATTATAATATCATAGTAAAGAATTGATTAAAATTAAGCAGCACACCTACAACAGATTCAGGATACCCCAGCTGAGAAGCACTAGAACAGGTTACTATATTTAAATTAGTGATCATAAGGGTTTCAGTGGTTCTTCAAGTTCCTAAATATATCACCAAAGCTAGATGAGTAAGAGCCAAACTTATTTCATTTCCAAGATAAAATGCTGTGTTGAGTCATGTTTGCAAACAAGAGTGTAGGAAAAGCTGGTTTCCCCAGAGTAAGCTCTAAAGCAGATTGTATAGAGGGCTGAGGATGTCACTGGCACCAGTCTCCCCCTCAGAGGATCCACCAGCCTTGTGCTGAGCCCTGGAGGAAGGTCCAATGCAGTTCAAACACTGGGGCTTTCCTCCATCGGAGGGATATGCAATGGCAGGGCTCTAACTTCCTCTTGAAATTTACTTGTCCCAAGCTTGTTTAAAACACAGCTAGATTATTTAACAATGTAGTGCATGCTAAAGTGACAGGGCATTTTACAAGTATACTGTTTCCATAGCAAGACAACCATTTGCTTTAGAGGGACCATCTAGAATGTCTATCTTGTCTTGAAGGAATAACTGTTCTGGTAGAAATGTCAGGCCCTATGGCCCAATTTGAAGATAAATGGTCTTTTTATGTTTGCCAATAGATACTGTAATCAATGACATTCTAATCTTTATAACTTATAAGTCCAGCATTAAATTTTTCCTTTATATACAGCTAAATGTTTATGTATTAATTCTTTCTGGAGTCTGTATCATATATTGGATAAGAGTAATAGCTGTGGTACCCAGCTACTAGGCACTGGTGTTAAATACCAGCTCCAACACTTGTTGGCTGTGTTGCTTTGCATGAGTTACTTAACCTCTCAATACTTCAATTTCCTCGTCTATGAAGTGGTGAATATATAAATACCCTCAAATAAATAAATACCCTGTTTATAGGGTGGTTTTGAGGATTAAATGAGTTAATGCATGAAAAGGATACATAGTGAGCACCCCATCAATGATATTTGCAGGGCAGTGGGTAAGGCGCCAGCCCCACCTACCAAGGGTGGCAGGTTCCAACCTGGACCCAGCCAGCTAAAACAGCAATGGCAACTGCAACAAAAAATGCCAGACGTTGTGGCAGGTGCCTGTAGTCCAGCTACTCAGGAGGCTGAGGCAAGAGAATCGCCTAAGCCCAGGAGTTGGAGGTTGCTGTGAGCTGTGATGCCATAGCACTCTTCCAAGGGTGATAAAGTGAGACTGTCTCTAAAAAAAAAAAAATTGATACTTGCAAATAATTATTCATTCATCTATAACTGGCTTGTTCCCAAAAGATTTAAATAAGCCAACTGATTTTTTATATACATTTATAAAATTACATAGTTATGATGCTATCTTTTTAGGAATAGTACACAAAGCAAGTAGCTCCTGAACAAGGAAAAACAATGATTCTTATCCATAACTCCTAATCCCTATCAACTCAAATCAGATTTTAAAAAGACTTCATACTGAGAAGTAATAGGTATCAGTGAAGAAGAAGGAAAAATTTCACCTACAAAAATGTATATTCCCTGTTAAATCCACTTGTATTTCCCTTTAGATTGTACTTGCTGGATGAGCAAAGACTGTGTGTATATTCTTCATATTAATTCCCACCTCTAGTGCATTGCCTGGCACATACTAGGTGCTCAATATGTTTTTAAATGAAATAACACTAGAAGCTTTCAGAGAAAGCTTGTACAAAAGAAGAGAAGATTGTACAAAACAATAAATTGATACTTTTCTCAGTAATATCTTTTATGGGGTGAGTTTCAATACAATTATTCCAAACATCAAATGATATTAAATTCTGGATTATATTTTAGGTCAATGTCAAGCTCATGGTAAGTCTATGCGTGCGATACTGCTCATAAGTCAGAAAAGCATTGTACTCTTTCTGAAGGTTTCATGTACAAAAACACTAGAAGTATTTCTAAATGACTACTATAAGCATCATGTGTCTAGGAAAAAAATATACATCAAGGTTTATTTCTTTTTTTACAATGTAAAATAAAAAAAACCTGTCCCCTGTGCCTCTGTTATGCAATGTTATGCCCCTGTTATGTATGCTTCTTTCCAAGCACTGCTCATGGTATATCTATTGATCTTTGCAAAGGCTCCATCAGAATTAGTGTCTACATATTTTATTTTTGTATGCCCCATGAGATCTAGTATATAGAAGTAACCTAATAAGTGTTTAATTAATTCACTAATACCATTTTTGCTATGCAAATTTCCTAGTTAGGTATATTTGACTGCAAAGAAAATCATCTTGATCTAAGTCATCATCTTCTAATAAGAATGATAGAGACTCCCGGCATCCTGTGTCAATGGCCACCCATTGCCCTACAGATAATAGCAGCACTGTTTAAAGGATCCTGGGTGACCCAACTCCTCTTTCTGTCTCTCGACCCATTTCTTGCTCTTTTTCTGCATCCCATGACTCTTCAGCTCTGAGTGAAATCTTTTATGAAATGACTAGCCAGGAATTCTTTGAGAGAATTAAAAATAAAAACTTCAAGTCTCAAGCTAACCTGTTATTTAAAAAAGTAATTTTAGGCAGTAAATTTTTTGTCTGGTGGGTACAAATAAGAAATAATGTAAGTTAGTCTACAAGAGCTTCAATGATGGCTCCCCTCTCTGATTTCTGATTGTTAAGTTCTGAACATGGCATTATCTCATCCTTGAATTATAATTTATTTTGATTAGAGATTGATTATTTCTTTAGTAAATATTTATGACCTTGAAATAGAAACATGGTCAGCTGCAAATACACGATTTTTTAACAATAGGCATTACATTTGTTTGTATCCATAAGCTTTCGATGAAATATAAATTGTATGATTTCCACAGACATATTTGCATCTTTCTAGGCATAGTTAAGTACTTTACACACCTCCATGAAATAAAGATTTTCCAGACCATTGTTTATAAAATTCCTACTTTTGCTGAATCTATTACACTGTCTAATTCTTCAGAAAACAAATGCTTATTTTTAATATGAGTTATATTTTCATACATATCAACATTTTTATGTTTTTCCTCTTACATAAAAGATCATAGTTTAAATATATGAATATTTTATTTTCATAGAGTATGTGTGTTTTCTTTCAAAAAGATTGAGCAATTGTATTACTCTGCTTGAAAAATAATAATATAAAGTGGACAATTTTAATGCATAAATAAAATGGTTTTAGAATAACAGTGGCTTTTCTCCTGAAACAGCCTCTTTTTCTGATTTTTTGCATATCTTTATAAAAACTTCAAAGGAACAATTATGACAAGCAAAAACAAAAAAGAAGCTACATTCCTCAGATATCTATTTATAGAGGAATTTATAACCTTCAAGAGGACCACATAGTCTGATGCTTTGAAATGTGACCTGGACACACAAAACCTTCCTTTAAAAATAGAACACATTATCACCCTATGATTCTGGGTTACTTTTTCCTTAAGATTTACCAGAAGCAAGGTGCATGAAAAACTTGAGTCTGAAGTAAAGAAGTAGTACAAAGAACCCCAAATGGACTTTTCCTTAAAGAAACCAGGCAACTTAAGGGTATTTTCAAAGTACCAGCATTGTCAGCTAGCAATTGAGAATGAAGGAAAGAATACCAAGAGCCTTGAAAACCCTCATCTTTTTGATACATTAATTATGACAGAAAGGTTTTTGTACATGACCCATTATTGAACATGCCTACATTCTTGGCAGTAGTATATATTTTTAATTTAAATATGATTTCTCTTTAAAAGAGCAAATTTTTCTCCTTTTTTATAAAGTTTTCAAGGATCATACAAATTTGAAGTCTTCATATACTTTCACAGTATCAAAATAAGAAAATTGAGAGGCTACATGAAAAAAAAAATGGGAGCTCTTTATCCAATGTTGACTCATATGTGTAGTATCTTATTTATTCTTTTTTGATTTTCTCTTCTCACTAATCAACAGTGATCATCAGCCACTCCTTGACATTTTCCTAAGCAAAGGCTACTGAACCAACCTTGATAGATTTTCTTTGTACTCTGTACTTTCTGCATTCTTCAAGAAAGACAGAGCATGTTAGAAAATAGCAGCAAATGTGTTTTCAATTAATAAAGTATAAAACTTTCAGAAATAAAATACCACTTGTTGCATGATTATTAAAACCATGTATATTAGATATATAGATATATTTATAATTTTCAAAATATGGATTACAGTGATAGAAAATATTCTGAATCCACAAGTTTAAAATGAGGGATCGATGCCAAAGCTCTACGGATTTGTTCCCAATACCCTTTCTTACAAAAATAGATAACTTAATACTTAAATTCATATGGAACCACAAATATCTGAAGTGCCGAAACAATTTTGAGAAAGAAAGAGCTGAAGACATCACACATTTTGATTTCAAAATACATTATAAAACTATAGTAATTCAGGGGGCAGAGACAAGATGGCTGACTGAAGCCAGCTTTCCACAGAGGTTCCCATCCAGAAGGACAGTTAAAGGACAGAAATTTAGCAAATAACCTGCTGGATTAAGAGCTGCACCAAGAGAGGTTGAAGAATGCACATCAACCCCGCTGAGTTGAGCTGCAACCCCAAGGATACAAACAAAAAGTACAAAATCCATCACCAAAAGGATGGGAGTCCCCTCCCCCAGGAGAACAGCTCGCAGTGCCACATAAACAAACGAGCAGAGTTCAAAGGTCCTCCCACTACACTCCACAGGAGAGACCCTCTAAAAACTGGACCTACCTCCCCTACTAGGGTGCCATGGCTTTCTCCTGCCAGGCATAAAAAACTGTATAAAACCGTATATATTCTCTACCTGCAACTCTGAGCTCCCAGCACTCCCCTTCACTCTCACTCTGAGGTCTGGAGGCCTGTCCCCCAGGAGTCCAGATTCTTGAGTGATTTCTCAAGGGGTGTGGACAGGGCCTAAACTGCAACTGGTCAGTGCTGACTTTGCAGCACAGGAATGAGGAGAGGACGGACCACTGAGAGGAAACCATGCTGGAGCAGCAGTGCCCCGAGGCGCAAAGCAGCAGCTATCTTTTGGCAACAATAGGGCTCACTCCCAGATATTCCGAAGCCACACCCCCTGTCTCCCTGGGCAACCATAGGAGGCTGGGCATCTACTCAGGTGGCAACCACCACGGAACAGATCTGGGACGGAAACGCAGGCCCCATGAGTAAAGGGTTTGCCTGAGGCGGTACCAGACTGGGTGGGGCGCGGGGACTAGAAACGCACGCGCAGAGCCGGGAAGTTCCCAGGGTGGGGCTGACCCAGAGGACCGCTTTACTGAGCCTAAGAAGTACCCAGCCCTAAGGGAATCGTCAGCGTATAGACAAAGGAAGACAGGAGGCTAGCACTGACAGGTAACTGAATACAAACCTGCAGGAGCAAAGACATTGCCTAAGGCACAGGCTCTGGGAACTTAAAACAGCTTCTCTTCTGCAGGGGAATTTAGCAGGGACAGAAACAAATTCCCAAAGAGTTGTTCTGTTCTGTTCTGTCAGTAACATCAATCAGGGGCAGGGCTGAAATTGAGTGAACACCCCCCAGCCTCCATCAAGCGCTCAAGGTTGTCAGGCCTCACTGCCCCCTGCTAGATAGAGGAAGAGCGCAGTGGCCTGGCTTAACAGAAATAGATTTCCTTGTGATTCAGGCAGGTGCAAACCCCTGAAGTATCTATTCACTACAGGTAACTGGGTCACACCCAGTGGGGCTATCGGTGACTAGGTGTGACAGAGTTGCAAGGTGGGGAAGGAGGCATCAACCTTCTCAAACTGATCTATTTGCTGGGTGGGTCCTCCTGACTCCACTGAGCACCAGAGCAAGCCATATCTGAGTAGTCACCAGACCCCTGCAGTCCAGTTGCCAGAGACCTTTTAAACTCTCCCACCTGAGACAGGTGCTGACTGAGACAATTGATTTGGACTTTTTGAACTGAGCCAATCACCCAAGAACAATTCAGGTGGTGCCCTGATTGTGTGATTGCAGGAAGATTTGATTTTCCTTTTCCAATTGTTGCCTGTGGGGGGTGGGGTGACTTAATTGCTGGTATTTCTCCACAGCTGAGACTTCAACCCAGGGTAAATGTTTCACTAGGGTTGAACAGAAACCAGCTAAAAACAAGACAGAACCACTTAGCCCCACCACAACAAACAGGTCCCCAGTTTCTCAGGCCATAGCACTGTACGGGTCCTCGACAAAGCTCCAGGGGAAAAATCAAATGATGTAAAACAAACATGGGGCAGAATCAGCAGAAAAACTCTGGTAACATGAATAACCAGAATAGATGAACCCCCCAAAGGAAAGATATGGCAGATGTAACTGAAGATCCCATTCATAAACAGCTGACCGAAATGTCAGAAATTGAATTCAGAATTTGGATTGCAAACAAGATTAATAGAATGGAGGAAAATAGGAATTAAAAATTTGAGGAGCAATTCAAAAGTCGAAAATAGAAATTCAAGGAGAAATTCAAAAGTTGTCTCAAGAATTTAATGAATTTAAAGACAATACCACCAAAGATTTTGATGCACTGAAGGAAGAATTTGCAGCGCTCAAAGATCTGAAAAATACAGTAGAAGCCCTCAGTAACAGAGTGGAGAAAGCAGAAGAAAAGATTTCTGACATTGAAGACAACACCTTGGAATGCTCCCAAACTCTCAAAGAGGAAGAAAAATGGAGAGCAAAAACGAATCAGTCTCTCAGAGAGCTCTGAGATAATTCAAAGAAGGCTAATGTCCACTTATTGGAATCCCTGAAAATGATGAAGTGGACTCGCAATGCACAGAAGCCCTTCTCCATGAAATTATAAAAGAGAATGTTCCAGACATGCCAAGAGATTCTGAATAGCAGAACCGTTTCAGGACCCCAGCACGACTCAATCTGAATAAGACATCCCCCAGGGATATCATAAGTAACTTCACTAAAGTTAATATGAAGGAGAAAATTCTGAAAGCAGCCAGACATAAATCCATTACCTACAAAGGGAAGAATATTAGAATGACTGCAGATCTCTCTGCTGAAACTTTTCAAGCCAGTAGAAGGTGGTCATCGACTTTTAATCTCCTAAAACAAAATAACTTTCAAACCTGGATCCTGTAACCAGCTAAACTGAGTTTCATTTATAATGGAGAAATTAAATACTTTAATGACATTCATATGTTGAAGAAATTTTCTGTAACCAAACCAGCTCTTCAGGATATTCTCAGACCTATCCTCCAAAATGAGCAGCCCAATCCTCTACCACAAAGGCAAACTCACTCAGAAACTTTTGATCAAACTCCAACTTCCACACTGGTGAAAGGATTAAAAATGTCCACTAGACTTTTGAAAAACTCGACACCCAAAATTTTACCAGACTTATCAATAGTCTCCATTAATATGAATGGCTTAAACTGTCCTCTAAACAGGCACAGGTTAGCTGACTGGATACAAAAACTCAGGCCAGATATTTGCTGCATACAAGAGTCATCTCTTACCTTAAAAGATAAATATAGACTCAGGGTGAAAAGATGGTCATCCATATTTCAGGCAAATGGTAATCAGAAAAAAAGCAGGCGTTGCAATTCTATTTGCAGACACAATAGACTTTAAACCAACAAAAGTAAGGAAGGATAAGAATGGTCACTTCATATTTGTTAAGGGTAATACTCAATATGATGAGATTTCAATTATTAATATCTATACACCCAACCAGAATGCACCTCAATTTATAAGAGAAACTCTAAAAGACATGAGCAACTTAATTTCTTCCAGCTTCATAATAGTCGGAGATTTCAACACTCCTTTGGTAGTGTTGGATAGATCCTCCAAGAAGAAGCTGAGCAAAGAAATTTTAGATTTAAACCTAACCATCCAACATTTGAATTTAGCAGACATCTACAGAACATTTCATCCCAACAAAACTGAAAACTCATACTATTCATCAGCCCATGGAACATACTCCAAAATTGATCACATCTTAGGTCACAACTCTAACCTCAATAAATTTAAAGGAATAGAAATTATTCCTTACATCTTCTCAGACCACCATGGAATAAAAGTTGAACTCAGTAACAACAGGAATATGCATACTCATACAAAAACATGGACATTAAATAACCTTACACTGAAAGTTGGGTCAGAGATAAGATTAAGAAGGAAATTGACAAATTTTTGGAACAAAATGACAACAAAGACACAAATTATAAGAACCTCTGGGATACCGCAAAGGCAGTCCTAAGAGGAAAATTTATAGCACTGCAAGCCTTCCTCAAGGGAACGAAAAGAGAGGAAGTTAACAACTTAATGGGACTTCTCAAGCAACTGGAAAAGGAAGAACATTCCAACACCAAACCCAGTAGAAGAAAAGAAATAACAAAAATTAGAGCAGAATCGAATGAAATTGAAAACAAAAAAATTATACAACAGATTAATAAATCAAAAAGTTGGTTTTTTGAACAGGTCAATAAAATACATAAACCTTTGGCCAACCTAATCAGGAAAAAAAGAGTAAAATCTCTAATCTCATCAATCAGAAACAACAAAGATGAAATAACAACAGATTCCTCCAAAATTCAAAAAATCCTTAATGAATATTACAAGAAACTTTATTCTCAGAAATATGAAAATCTGAAGGAAATTGACCAATACTTGGAAGCATGTCACCTTCCAAGACTTAGCCAAAATCAAGTGGAAGTGTTGAACAGGCCCATATCAAGTTCAGAAATAGCATCAACCATACAAAACCTCCCTAAAAAGAAAAGCCCGGGACCAGATGGTTTCACATCAGAATTCTACCAAACCTTTAAAGAGGAATTAGTACCTATATTACTCAACCTGTTCTAAAAGGTAGAAAAAGAAGGAAGACTACCCAACACGTTCAATGAAGCAAACATCACCCTGATCCCCAAACCAGGAAAAGACCCAACAGGAAAAGAACATTATAGACCAATATCACTAATGAATATAGAGGCAAAAATATTCAACAAGATCCTAACAAACAGAATCCAGCAACACACCAAACAAATTATACATCATGACCAAGTCAGTTTTATCCCAGGTTCTCAAGGCTGGTTCAATATCCATAAATCTATAAGTATAATTCAGCACATAAACAAATTAAAAAACAAAGACCATATGATTCTCTCAATCCATGCAGAAAAAGCTTTTGATAATATCCAGCATCGCTTCCTGATCAGAACACTTAAGAAAATTGATATAGAAGGCACATTTCCTAAACTGACAGAGGCCATCTACAGCAAACCCACAGCCAATATAATATTGAATGGAATTAAATTGAAATCATTTGCACTCAGATCAGGAACCAGACAAGGCTGCCTGTTGTCTCCACTGCTCTTTAACATTGTAATGGAAGTTTTAGCCATTGAAATTAGGGAAGAACAGGCAATCAAGGGTATCCACATAGGGTCAGAAGAGATCAAACTTTCACTCTTC
>CAUYPK010018130.1:0-17667 GCA_963574355.1 Loris lydekkerianus | reverse complement strand
TTTGAGGGCTGCAAATTCTTGCTTCAGTGTGTCTAAGTCTTTGGTGGTTTTGTCTTTAAATTCATTAAATTCTTGAGACAAGTTTTGAATTTCTCCTCAACTTCCTAATTCCACTTTATTAATCTTGCCTGCAATCCAAATTCTGAATTTGATTTCTGACATCTCAGCCAGTTTATGAATGGGATCTTGAATTACAGCTGCCATATCTTTCCTTGGGGGGGGGGGGGAGGGTTGATCTATTCTGGTTATTCATGTTACCAGAGTTTTTCCGCTGATTCCACCCCATGGTTGTTTTACTCCCTTTGATTTTTCCCCATGGGCTTTATTGAGGGCCTGTACAGTGTTGTGGCCTGAGAAACTGGGGCCCTGTCTTTTGTGGTGAGACTAAGTGGTTCTGTCTTGTTTTCAGCTTGTTTCTGTTCGACCCTAGTGAAACAGATACTTTGGATTGAAGTCTTAGCTGTGGAGAAATACCAGCAATTAAGTCACCCTGCCCACCACAGGGAACAATTGGAAAAGGAAAATCAAACCTTCCTACAACCTCACACCCAGGGCACCACCTGATTTGTCCTCAGGCGATTGGCTTAGTACAAAAGGTCCAAATCAATTGTCTCAGTCTGCACCTGTCTCGGCTGAGAGAGTTTAAGAGGTCTCTGGGAACTGGATCACAGGGGTCTGGTGACTACTCTGATGTGGCTTGCTCCAGTGCTGTGTAGAGTCAGGAGGAGCCACCCAGCCAATAGATCAGTCTGGGAAGGTTGATGCCTCCTTCTCCACCTTGCACCACTGTCACACCCAGTCACCGTTAGCCCTGCAGTTGGCTGACCCAGTTGCCTGTAGTGAACACATACTCCAGGAGTTTGCACCTGCCTGAATCACAAGGAAGTCTGCTAGGCCGCTGCGCTCTGCCTCTCTCTAGCAGGAGGAGCTGAGGCCTGACAACCTCGGGCGCTTGATGAAGGTTGGGGGGTTTTCACTCAGGTCCAGTCTCGCCGCTGATTAATGTTACTGACAGAACAGAGCAGAACAACTTTGCAGTTCCCCTGCAGAAGAGAAGCTGAATTGAGTTCCAAGTCAGCTTGTCTTTCCTTTGTATTTGATTAGGTGCTAGTTCTGTCCTGATGCCTTTCTTTGTCTATAGGCAGATGATCCCCTGAGGGCCAGGTGCGTCTTAGGTTTAGTAAAGCTGACCTCTGGATCAGCCCTGCCTTGGGAGTTTCCCCAGTTTGCAAGTGGGTGTTGCCTCAGGCAAATCCTTTACTGGTGGTGTCTGGTTGCCGAAGGAGACAGGGGATGTGGCTTCAGAATACCCAGTAGTGAGCCATACTGCTGCCAAAAGAGTGCTGCTGTTTTATGCCTCAGGGAACCACTGCTCCCGTGCGGCTCCCTCCCAGCCAACCATCCTTTTCCCACTCCCATGCCCCAGAGTCTGCACTGACTGGCTGCAGCCCCAGCACTGTCCACAGCCCTTGAGCAATCACCCAAGAGTCTGGACCCCTGGGGGACAGGACTCCAGATCTCAGAGGGAGAGCAGAGGGGAGCGCTGGGAGCCCAGGGTTTCAGGAAGAGAATACACACAGTTGCACACAGTTTTATGCCTGGCCATGTTGTTGCCAAAAGACAGCTGCCTCACCGCACCTCAGGGAACCGCCGCTCTGGTGTGGTTCCCTCTCAGCCGACCATCCTCTCCTCGCTCCCGTGCCTCAGAGCTCGCGCCGACCAGCTACAATCCAGGCACCATCCATACCCCTTGAGAAATCACCCAAAACTCTGAACTGCTGGGGGACTGGCCTCCAGACCTCAGTGTGAGTGGAGGGGAGTGCTGGGAGCTCAGAGTTGCAGGCAGAGAATACACACAGTTCACACAGTCTTATGCCTGGCAGGAGAAAACCATGGTACCCTGGGGAGGTAGGTCCAGTTTTTAGAGGGTCTCTCCTGTTGAGTGTAATGGTGGGATCTTTGACCTCTGCCCAATTGTTTGTGGGGCAGTCCAAGCTGTTCTCATGGGGAAGGATTCTCCCATCCACTTGGTGATGGATTTTGTACCTTTTGTTTGTATCCTTGTGGTCGTAGCTCGCCTCACGGGGTTGACGTGCATTCTTCAACCTTCTCTCTTAGTGTAGCTCAAATCCACCAGGTTACTTGCTAAATTTTTGTCCTTTAACTCTCCTTCTGGATGGGAGCCTCTGTGGAAAGCTGGCTTCAGTCAGCCATCTTGTCTCCTCCCCCCTACATGTTGGGATTTTGATAGGACTTGCATTGAATATATATAAATTAATTTGAGAAGGAATAGACATTTTTCTACATTAGATTACTGCATCCATGAACATGGCATAAATCTTCATTTGTTCAATTTTAAGGGGTTTCCAGAATTTTCCAGAAAGTTCTTCTGTTTCCTTTATTAGGTTATTTCCTGGCGTGTCTAGTTTTTAGTCCCTGTTGCAATTGGTATGTTATTTTGAGTTTCTTTTTCTGAACAATTATTGCTTGGGGAAAGGAATACAGTGTGATCTTGTGCTAATTCTATTTAATAGCAGTTTCATTGGAATATTGGTCCTGTCATTACAAACACTGATAGTTTTGCCTCCTACCTGCCAAGGTCCTCATCCTTAGAAGATGTTCTCACCTTGCTGCACTGACTGAGGCAGGGGATGCCTTTGAAGGTTCACCAGGAGAGGATACCATAGCTTGTTGTTAACCTGAGAAGGGCTGGTTGGAGGTTTTGATCCACTAAAAATTATGTTTGCGTCTTCAATCTAGGACAGTTTCTCCATTTTTCATTTTAAAATCACCTTGACAAACTGAAGCAGAAAAAGGACATTAGTAGGAAAACAGGAAAAATCAGAATAAAGTCCATAGTTTACTTAAAAGAAAGATTGTGAAAATGCTATTTTAATTTGCATTTTCTTGATAATTAGTAATATCAAGCATTTTTTATATGTTTGTAGGCCATTTATATTGTTTTGAAAGACTTCTGTTCATGCCCTTTGCCCCCTTTTTAATGTCTTTTTTTGTTGTTGTTGTTTGTTTGTTTGCTTTTTTCTTGCTGATTTGTTTGAGTTCTTTGTAGATTCTGTATTTTGGTCCTTTGTCAGATGTAAAGTTTGGGAATATTGTCTCCCATTCTGTTGTCTGTTCACTTTGTTGATTATTTCCTTTGCTGTGCAGAAGCTTTTTAAATTTAATTAAGTCCCTTTTATTTATTTTACTTGTTGCTGTATTTGCCTTTGGGGTCTTAGTCATAAATTGCCTAGGCCAATATATAGAAGAATGTTTTCTACATTTTCTTCTAGAATTTTTGTGGTTTCATGCCTTATATTTAAGTCTTTTATCCATCTTAAATTAATTTTTGTGTATAGTGATAGAGGTCCTATTTTGTTCTGCATGTGGCTATCTAATGTTCCCAACACCATTTATCAAATAAGGCTTCCTTCCCCCAGTGTAAGTTGTTGTTTTCCTTGTTAAAGATCAGTTGGTTGTAGGTGTATGGTTTTATTTCTGGGTTCTCTATTGTGTTCTATTGGTCTATGTGTCTACTTTTATGCTAGTACCATGTTGCTTTATTTGCTATAGCCTGGTAGTATAATTTGAAGTCAGGTAATGTGATGCCTCTAGATTTTCTTTTTGTTTAGGATAGCTTTGGCTATTCAGGGTTCTTTTTGGTTGAAAATGAAGCTTAGGATTGGTTTTTGTAGGTCTGTGAAATAAGACATTGGTATTTTGATGAGAATTGTGTTGAATCTATAAGTCATTTTTATATTATGGCGTCATTTTAATGATGTTGATTCTGCCAATCCAAAAGCAAAGGATATTTTTCTATTTGTTTGTGTCATCTGCAGTTACTTTCATCAGTGTTTTATAGTTTTTTTCATAGAGCTCTTTCATGTCTTGGTTAAGTATGTTCCTAGGATTTTATTTTCTTTGTAGCCATTGTGAATGTTGTTAAGTTCTTGATTTGACTGTCCCAGCATGACTGTTATAAGTATATAGAAATGGATAGTACTGATTCATGTACATTGATTTTTTTTAACTTTGCTGATTTTATTTATCTATTCTAGCATTCTTTTGGTAGAATCTTTAGTGTTTTCTAATATAGGATTATATTGCCAGCAACCAGGGTAGTTTGACCACATCT
The DNA here is from genome assembly GCA_963574355.1 of Loris lydekkerianus. Classification (NCBI taxonomy): domain Eukaryota; kingdom Metazoa; phylum Chordata; class Mammalia; order Primates; family Lorisidae; genus Loris; species Loris lydekkerianus. Next base: position 13,532 of record CAUYPK010018130.1, on the reverse strand, counting down.
TTCCTGATTTGGGTGCCTTTTCTTTCTTTCTCTTGCCTGATTGCTCTGTCTAGGACTTCTAATAATATGTTGAATAGAAGTATTGACAATAGGAATCCTTGTCTTTTTCTATTTCTTAGAGATAATGCTTTTAACTTTTACCCATTCAATATGCTGTTGGCTGTGGGTTTGTTATGTTTCCTTTTGTGATTTTGAGGTATGCTCCTTCTATGCCTAGTTTGTTAAGGGTTTTATCATGAAAGAATGTTGTATTTCATTGAGATAATTACATGGTCTGTTTTTTCTTCTGTTTATGTGGTGAATCATATTTATTGATTTGCATATGTTGAACCATCCTTGAATTCCTGGGATGAAACCCACTTGGTCATGGTGAATTATTCTTCTGATTATTGTTGAATAGGGTGTGCTAGTATTTTGTTGAGGATTTTTGCATCTATATTCATTAAGAATATTAGTCTGTAGTTTTGTTTTTTGTTGTTTCCTTTCTTGACTATGGTATCAAGGTGATACTGGCTTCATAGAATGAGTTAGAGAGGATTCCCTCATTCTTGATGCTATGGAATAATTTCTGTAGGATAAGCACCTGCCTTTTGCAGGTCTGGAAGACTTTAGCTGTGAATCTATCTAGTCCAGGGCTTTTGTTTTGTTGGGAATTTTGTTGTTGTTGTTTTTTTTTTTTTTTTTTTGCAGTTTTTGACTGGGGCTGGGCTTAAACCCGCCACCTCCAGCATATGGGGCTGGCACCCTACTCCTTTGAGCCACAGGAACCGCTGTTGAGAGATTTTTTATTACTGCTTCAATCTCACAAAAAAAAAAAAAAAAAAAAGGAAAAGGTGTTTGCAGTTGGTTTTTGGGAGATTATCTTTATCACCCTGAAGGACTACATTCATTCATTCATTTATTAATTCATTCAACAAATGTATACTGAGTGCCTACTTGATTCAGACATTGAATTTTTTTGGCACCTAGGATATGCCAATGAATCAGTTTATAAAGAAACTTTCCTGGAACTTATACATATTAATTACATAATTACTCTTATCATATATAGTTGTTGAACTTTATCAAATACTTCTTCAGCATCTTTTTAGAAAAAATTCTATTAATATGGAAAATTACATGGGTAGATTTTCTGATCTCAAGAAATGGAGTTGTGATTCTATTTCTAAACTCTGCTTCATCTTGACATAGTAATTGTGAAATACATTGTTGAATTTGAGTATCACTTATTTTCTTTAGGATTTTTTTTTTTTTTGAGTCTTTGTTCATAAATTAAATTGATCTTAATTGTTTTGCTGCCTTTGCTTGTATCTGATCATCCAGTTAGGATAACAAGATTATATATTTATTCTTACCTCTTAAAATGAGCTAGGCTTACTCCAAATAAGAGAAAGCTTATTAGAGACCCCTTCCTTAATCTCAGATAGAATCCCCTGGATATTCTCTATTTCTACATCCTGATTTATTTTTAGCTTAAAGCATTTATCACACACAAACATTTATTTATTAATTCAAAAGTTATTTGGCTATTCCCTTCTACTAGCTATAATCTCCATTGGGATAGCAATCTTTCTTAGTGCCCCCAGCACCTAGAATAGTCTCTGGCATATAGTAGGTATTCAACAAGTACTTGTTGAATGAACTAATGGATTAACTGGGCTTTTACTGGTTAGGAACTGAAAGCCCACAGAGGTGATAGGGTGCTGAGCGTCACATGCTACTAGCAGATGTAGAACCACCAGCAAAGTTTTCTAGGTAGACTCAGCCCAGAATTCTTTCCATTTGTGTAGACCATCTCTACAGTTCAGTTGTGAATATCTAAAAGACAACAGGAGAAAAAAATACTCAAGCAATTCTATGAGGATATATTTCAGTACCACATTTTAGATATTTAAAAAAATGACAACTTAAAATCTAGCTAAATATGTCATCTTATAGACCAAAGAAGATTTTATTTTTTATTTTTTATTTATTTATTTTATTATTAAATCATAGCTGTGTACATTAATGCAGTCATGGGACACCATGATTTTTCCCCTGGAGCTTTGTTGAGGACCTGTACAGTGCTATGGCCTGAGAAACTGGGGACCTGTTTGGTGTGGTGGGGCTAAGTGGTTCTGTCTTGTTTTCAGCCAGTCTCTGTTCGACCCTAGTGAAACAGTTACTCTGGGTTGAAGTCTCAGCTGTGGAGAAATACCAGCAATTAAGTCACCCCGTCCCCCACAGGCAACAATTAGAAAAGGAAAATCAAACCTTTCTACTATCACACACCCAGAGCACCACTTGAATAGTCCTCAGGTGATTGGCTCAGTTCAAAAGTTCCAAATCAACCATCTCAGCCAGTACTTGTCTCAGGTGGGAGATTTTAAAAGGTCTCTGGCAACTGGATTGCAGGGGTCTGGTGACAACTCAGATATGGCTTGCTCCTGTGCTCCATGGAGTCAGGAGGACACATCCAGCAAGTAGATTAGTCTGGGAAGGTTGATGCCTCCTTCTCCACCTTGCACCTCTATTACACCCAGTCACTGATAGCCCCGCAGGGCTGTGACCCAGTTGCCTCTAGTGAACAAATACTACAGGGGTTTGCACCTGCCTGAATCACAAGGAAATCTATTTCTGCTCAGCTAGGCCACTGCTCTCTGCCTTTATCCAGCAGGGGGAGGTGAGGCCTGACAACCTCAGGTGCTTGATGGAGGCTGGGGGGTGTTCACTCAGGTCCAGCCCTGCCCCTGATTGATGTTACTGACAGAACAGAGAACAACTTTGGGGGAATTTGTTTCTGTCCCTGCTAAATTCCCCTGCAGAAGAGAAGCTGTTTTGAGTTCCCAGAGCCTGCACCTCAGGCCCTGTCTTTGCTCCTGCGGGTTTGCATTCGGTTACCTGTCAGTTTGCTCCTGCAGGTTTGTATTCGGTTACCTGTCAGTTCTAGTCTCCTGCCTTCCTTTGTCTATCGGCTGATGATCCCCTGAAGGCTGGATGCATCTTAGGCTCAGTAAAGCTGTTCTCTGGGTCAGCCCCGCCCTAGGAATTTCCTGGCTCTGCGCATGCATTTCGATTCCCCAGGCTCCACCCAGGCCAGTACTGCTTTAGGCAAACCCTTTACTCGCAGGGCCTGCGTTTCCATCCCAGATCTGTTCCACAGTGCTTGTCACCTGAGAAGATGCCCAGCCTCCTCTGGTTGCCCAGGGAGACAGGGGGTGTGGCTTCGGAATATCCAGGAGTGAGCCCTATTGTTGCCAAAAACGGCTGCTGCTCTGTGCCTCAGGGCTCAGCTGCTCCGGTGTGTTTCCCTCTCAGCCGACTATCCACTCCTCACTCCTATGCCGCAGAATCAGCACTGACCAGCTGCAGTCTAGGCCCTGTCCACACCCCTCGAGAAATCGCCCAAGAATCTGGACTCCTGGGGGATAGGCCTCCAGACCTCAGAGTGAGAGTGGAAGGGAGTGTTCTGAGCTTAGAATTGCTGGTAGAGAATATATACAGTTTTATGCCTGGCAGGAGAATGCCGTGGCACCCTATTAGGGGAGATAGGTTCAGTTTTTAGAAGGTCTCTCCCTTGGAGTGTAGTGGGATTACCTTTGAACTCTGCTCATTTGTTTGTGGGGCACTCCAAGCCATTCTCATGGGGGAGGGGACTCCCGTCTGCTTGGTGATGTATTGTATAACTTCTTTTTGTATCCTTAGGGTCACAGCTTACCTCAGCGGGGTTGATGTGTTTTCTTCTCTCTTGGTGCAGCTTTAATCCACCAGGTTACTTGCTAAATTTCTGCCCTTTACCTCTCCTTCTGGACGGGAGCCTCTGTGGAAAGCTGGCTTCAGTCAGCCATCTTGTCTCCGCCTTCTGGATTTTTTTTTTGTTCACTTAATCTGTATACACCAAAAAATAATTTTAAAAAGAGTTATGTATTACTAAGTAGTATATTTAGGACACATCACAAGCCAGTATCAAGATAATGTAGCAAATAAGAAAGATATGAATTTGTGGTAATGTGATTGAATGAGTTATCCATGTAAGCCAATACCCAAAGCCATGTTATCCATCCAATTTTAATTTGGAAGAGAAATTTATAGTGGCATTTAGAAAATTTGTTAAGTCATGCCTACTAATGACTGTTCTTTAGGGGGGCTTTTTGTTGGATCTGATTATCTAGTTTAATTGATCCTATGGAGGACAGCTTTAGCTGAAAAGGAAAATGGAAATGAAAGACTTAATTAAAAATGTAACATTGCTTCCTTGCTGTGAGGACACCAAAATAGGCAATGAACACATTCTCTTCAATATTTATTCAAGTGATTTTCATGGTAATTGGTTGGTCCCTGACTATAAAGGGGGAAACTTGGCAGAACAGATTACTCAGAGAAATAAGGATGCAAAACCGTTCTGCATCTAAATTTACTTCAGAGTATGCCAACCTTTGTGGCTTCCTCACTGTGCACTGGGATTGCTAGAAATGTGGCTGAAAAGTAGCCTGTGGCTGCTTCTGATCCATGTTGTAATATGTTAAGAACACTGACCCTAAAATGGGATCTGGAAGGAGCCAGCAGTTGGGTTTGTAGGAGAATCTTCAGAGATGGAGTCCAGAACATTTTTCTTTTTAATGTCTTCAGAATGACTTATTCAGCCCTCTTGCATCTAAAATTATTCCCTGAGTCATTTATCGTTGATTCATCGCCGTGGCCTTCAAGGGCCAGCAGAATGAGGTGGGCCCTGTGCTTGCATCTGAATAAGCAGTCATACACAAGTGGCTGGGTTGTCCATGGGCTTGAATGATGTAGTCTTAGGTTATTGCACATTTGAGAGCACATACTGTGGCTTTTGTTTACCAAATTGTAAAACCACACAACTCATTACATGACATGTCCTAGAATTTTCTTTTATCCTGAGAGTAATTAAGAAAACAAAAAGTCCCTTAATCCTGTCCCTTTATCATCTCTTGTTGTTATTTTTCAGTTCCCTCTGTATTGGTCAGTGTAGGTTGTGTGGCAGTAACAAAATATGAATTCTTAGTGACTTACCCCAACAGGACCAAGCCATACCATGAAGCTCACCAGGACTTCTGATCCTTGGGTGACTCAGGATCCAGGTGGTGTTTAATTTCTCCTTTTCAACACAAGAGCTCAAAGAAAAGGGGCTGGAAGAAGCTTTCCAGCTCTCAGCAGCCTTGCTGGAGTGACCACTCCTGTTACCTCTCCTCCTGGTCCTTAAGTCCCAACCTCACCACAAAGAGGCTTAAGGATGTGCTGGGAGGAACATTAAGTGTTTGACCAACAATCCTGTCTCAGCAACATGCCTTTTAAATTTTCATCAGGGTAACATCAAAAAATTATAAACAAATATAGCATATAAGAGAAAGTCTTTCAAAGAAAAATACTAGTCTCCTGCCATCTTCCTTACCTGATTCCCATTTCTGAGAGGCAAGCATTGCCTGCAAAATCATCTTATCCCAAACGTATGCACTTACACTGCTATTTATTGATTTAATAGCTTAAGATATCTTTTCTCGATATTGCAAAGGGAAAACTAAAGATTTAGCTCACTTTTGTTATTTTTTCATATTATGACAAGCTTTTAATTTGTCTAGTGGTTGTCTTGTGCTTTTGGCTACATCAGACTTCTCATTCTTATGCCATTGGCATTAGGCAGCATCACCTGGTGACTTCCTCCCCAGCCCATGGGGACCTGGCAGGACTGCTGGCTCTTTTCATCCACTTGTATGCCACCACCCATTCAACTTTTGGGGGTATTTTGCAAAAGCATAGTACAAGCAACTTTTGGGGGGGAATCATTGGGGAGTTCCTTGCTCACAAAGATTCTCCTGCATAATCACAGCACAACCATCAAAATAAAGACTTGAGACTTGAGGCAACACTAACATCTAATTCCCTAGAGCCCCTTCTCATCCCCAGCAATGCCCTTTATTGGAAACAGTTGGGTTCAGAAACACATGCCACTTTAGCTGTGGCATCTCTTTAGCGTTCTTGAACCTGCAATGATTCTCAATTCAGGTTCTTGTGATACTTCCTCACTCAGTGGTTCAGGATGAGCATCTTGGCCACCTCTCAGAAATGATGCTGTGTGAGTCCCACACATCCTGCTAGGTGGAAATGGCTCATTGCCCAGAAGGGAGATGTTGTCAGCCTTCCCCACAGGAAATGTACTCCTTTTCTTTGTGTAAGTAATACACATTTGGTGGGAGGTACTTTGAAACTGTGTAAATAAGTTTCTTTGAAATTTCCTAATGAAAGTTTAAATGTATTCATATCTTTATGTTGGTTTGTGTGGATTCATACTTCCTGTTTTATGCAGTGGATTATCTAGCTGCTCCTTCAGGTTGGCTTCTGGGTCCTTTTAACATTATCCAATCATTCTTTGAGCACCTCCTTCCTTCTAATACAAAATAATGTCACAGGCTCATCTTCCTTTCCCTAGTCCTGCAGTCAGCCATTTCTGCAAGGGACCCTGGCCTGGCCCGCTTCCTTTTCCTGGGGATGGTCCTTAGAAATCACAATTTGGGAACTGAATGTGCTTCTCACTTATAGGGGTGTGACAGAAGTAGGATACACACACACAGAGACACACACACAGATACGCACATATCCATGAATACCCATGTCTATCTGTACATGTTAGTGACATGAGCTTACATGTCTTCTAATTCCAATCCAGTATCACAGAGTTCATTATCATTTTTTCCTTTTCTACATTTGTAACTTCCTTCTCCAACAAAGAGTGACCTGACTCCAGTTATCCTTATTTTTCCTTGTTTGACTGACATGCCTGTGAGTTATCTACTCCCTGTCATGACTGCTGACCCTCCTCTTCATCTTCTCTGCCCTGCTTGGGCTCCAGCTCCACCTTCCTGAGCATTCCCCACAGTGGGCTCTCTGTTCACTCTATTAATGTGCTAATGGATCACACTGCTCCACCCTCTTCCATAGAGGCCCCTCCCCTCTGCAGAATCCTGGGCTCACCCCCTTCCACACCACCTGTCATACTGTGGAGCTCTCTCTCCTCACTACCTGAGCTCCAGTGCCTCGTCTGGGGCATTGTAGCTACCCCGGCATCCCATCACACACATCCACACATCTCTATCTTGCTTGGCTTTTGGATTGATTATTCCAGATGGAAAATCTATGGAAAGGAATGGGAAGAAGGAACTTTTAAAAGTATTTTGTAGTGTATCCCAGGACCACAGCCTGTCATTTCTTCTATAAACACTTCAGCATGCGTTTCTATCATTAAGGACATAAAATGAAAACATTGTTACATAACTAACATTATCTAATATCCAAACTGTATTCAAGTTTTTCGAACTGTCTTGAAGATTTTCTTTCCAATGTAGGTTTGTTGAAATCAGAATTCAAATGTCCACATTTGCACTTTGGTGTGTGTCTTAGCACTCCTTTATTCTATTACAGTTTTCCTTTCTTTTATTTTTTTCACACCAGTGATTTAAGAAAACTAGATATTTGTCTGTAGAATAACCTACATTATGATTTGGCTGTGGTTTCTTTGGGCCAATTTTTAAAATTTGTCTCTGTCCCTATATTTTCTATTAACCGACAGAGTTTTTTTTTTTTTTTTAACACCACTTTTGAGATATGATTTATCCACCATACTCACTTAAAGCATACAATTTAGTGGCCTTCAGTATATTCAAAGATATGTGCATTGTCACCACCATCAATTTTAGAATATTTTTATCACCATAAAAAGAAGTGTCATAGTATTCAGCTATCTCCTCCTTGTCTTCCTGTCCTACCTCATCTAGCCCTTAAAAATCACTACTCTATTTCCTATCTCTATAAGTTTTCCCATTGTGGACTTTAATATGAATACAATAATATAATATATGGCCACAGGGGGAAAATAATATAATATATGGCCATTTGTGACTAGCTTCTTTTACTGAGTGTAATGTTTGCAAGGTTCATTCAAGTTGTAGCATGTATCACTATTTCATTCTTTTTATAGCAGAATAATGTTCCATTGAATGAATATAACATGTTTTATTTTATTTCCATCTGTTTATGACACTTAGGTTGTTTCTACCTTTTGGCCATTATGCATAATGCTGCTCTAACTATTTGTGTACAAGTTTTTGTGGGGACATAATGTTTTCATTTCTCTTGGACACACAGTTAGAAGTAGCATTGTTAGGTTATGTGGTAATTCTTTATTTAACTATTTGAGAAATGGCAAGACTGTTTTCCAAAGTGGTTGCACCATTTTACATTCCAGCCAGCAATGTAGGAAGGTTCTGATTTCTTCACATCCTTACTAATACTTGTTATATCTGACTTTTTTATTTTAGCCATCCTACTGGTTGTGAAGTGGTATCTCATTATGGTTTTGATTTGCATTTCCCTGATAACTACTAATGTTGAGCATGTCATTTGCTTATTGACCATTTTTATATTCTCTTTGCCCCTTTGTTTTAGTTGGGTTATTTGTCTCTTATTATTGAGTAGTAAAAGCTCTTTTTACACTATTAATATATGTAAGTCTCTTACTAGATGTACAATTTGCAATTTTTTTCTGTTTTGTGGCTTGTCTTTATTGCTTTCTTCATGGTGTCCTTTGAAAGCTAAACATTTTTAGTTTTGATAAAGTTTAATTAATTATCTTTTCTTTTGTGCTTAGGGTTTTGGTGCCATATCTGAGAATTTTTTTTTAAATTAATTAATTAATTTATTGCGTCAAGCAGCCGCTTATATAGAGGGAAGGGTCAGGGAAAGAAGGCGGGGGATGAGGTGCGTGACAGGGTTGGGCCAGTGGCATGGTACCACGTTGGCTGTATCTAGGTAGAGGCAGTTTCAGTCCCGGCCTTGCTGAGTCATTGCTATGCGGAAGTAGCTAGATGGATCTACTTCTAGTCAGGCTCGGGAAGTTGCACTAGGCCTCAGGCACATGCCAGGGCCCAACAATTCCCTCGTTTGTTGAACTCTTGATGAATATTAAACTTCAGAAAGTTTTCATGTAAAATTCAAAAACGAAGAAAACAGGTATGGGTCTTTATTTCTTACACTCATCTCAGCAGGCTCTAATGTCATAATACACAGTAAAATCAGTATCAATATAAATTTTAGAAGCCAAATAATCCACAAATCAAATGATAGGTTGAAATTCTCACCTAATAGGATCCTCACAGGCCCCAAATGGTAACTTGCCAAACTCTAGGCCTCCAACTTCTCCTCCTACAAGGGCATCTATATCTGAACAAAAAGAAATATTTTTCCATCATTTGGCAAAAAACGTAAACATAAAGAATCTAATCTAGTTAGGTTAAGGCCTAAGGAAGATTGTAACGTTAAAAGTGCTTAGAACAGAATACATGTAGCAAGTTAAAGTAAATTATAGTCAAATATTAAAGACTTTTCCTGAGAACATTAGGGTTAAAAGGACGTGCTATTTCCTATTTATCTAATGTTTCATTTGAGCCATGTATTCTAAATTTTTTCCTTCTGAAAAATTCCTTAAATATTAACTTCAGAGAATACTATTTGTGTAACACTATTTTTTAATTTTCTAAGAATGTGATTAATATAACATAAAAAATTATCCAATATTAAAAATTTTAGTCACCAACCTACATTCATCAGTTCTGCTGTCAATAATTTCTTAATGGCAAATTAGCGAATCTGTCACTAGTTATAAAAGTACACAATATTCTGGTTAGTAATAGATGGAAATGCACTTAATTATAAGTTCAGAAATTGCTTTCCATTATGAATGGTGCATGAAGACTGGAGGAAAATTTAGAGGGCCTATCACTCTCAGTTCCATCCTTCCTGAGGAAACACTTCAAACACTATCAAAAAGATATTTATTTCTCTTTGAAATAATACAGATGGTGGTTTTTAATTATTTGTATTATACTAGGAATCCCTAAATTTAAAGTCTACTGAGTTATGAACTTTCTCCATATTTGCTAAAATCACGCCTAACTAATATCGACACCTTAAATTATTAAAATTAGTCATTAAACATAGATCAATTTTTTTCAAGTCAATTCATTCTATTTTCCAACTAAAGAAAGATCACAATCACTAACACTATTACAAGATGTAAATTTCTAACAGCTACAAAATTACAATGACCACATTTTTATAAAGTAGTAAATTTAAAATTATTACTAAAACATAATTGTGCAAAAGTTTTAATTGAATTAAAAGTTGAGAAGCAACAATATGGAATGAAAACATGGGATTTGGAGTTTGAATAGTGTTTGAATGCAATTTTATCACTTGGTGACCATGTGACCTTGAGCCAGTCCTTGAAGAAACTTAAACAGGCTCGGCATCTGTAGCTCAGCCGGCAGGGTGCCGGCCACATGCACCAAGGCTGGTGAGTTCAAACCCTGCTCTGACCTGCTGAACAACAAGGACAACTGCAACAAAAAATAGCCGGGTGTTGTGGCGGGCACCTGTAGTCCCAGCTACTTGGGAGGTTAAGGCAAGAGAATCACTTAAGCCCAAGAGTTTGAGGTTGCTGTGAGCTGTGATGCCACGGCACTGTACGAAGGGCTACATAATGAGACTCTGTCTCAAAAAAAAAAAAAAAAAAACAAAAGAAAAGAAACTTAAACAATCTTTTAGGTTACATCTGTTCTCACTTCCAGAGTAACCTAAAAATTAATATCCTCATATTAATTTGAAATAGAAAAAGGCAAAAAATAAATAAAAAATAAAATTTCTCATAAAGATTAAAATAAATAGTTTAATTTGTCACCCAGAAGGAAGAGGCAACCCAATCTCTTACAAATAGATAAGGGAATAAATAAGATGTGTTTATACACATACATACAGAGTTATGTTTGTGACATATGCTACGATATAGATAAACCTTTAGAATATTATGCTATGTGAATAAGGCAATCACAAAAGGACAAATATAGTATATGAGGTATTCAGAATAATCAGATTCCTATAGAAGTAGAATGATCGTTTCCATGGTCTGGGTAGAAGGAGGAATGGGGAGTTAGTGTTTAATGGGTTCAGAGTTTCATCTTTGGAAGATGAATAAATTTCTGGAAATGGATGGTTGGTGATGGTTACACAACAATGTGAATGTACTTTATGACACCCCTGAACTGTACACTTAAAAATGGTTGGAATGGCAAATTTTATATTATATATATTTTACCAAAATAATGTTTATTAAATGTTTGGTTAAAAAAAGAAACTTAACAATCTCTAAGAAACTTACATCTCTCAGAAAGAAAATGCTTATCTTGTAGATAAATGTGAATTACTCCATAGGATATAAAATACAAGCACAGTCTCTGGTTCATATGTTCAATCCTTTCCCCTTATAAGAGAAAATGTTAAGAATGTTTATGGGTTTCAATCTACTGAAGAAGGTTAATACTTTTATTCCCATTAAAAAACTTGGCAATAGGGCAGCGCCTATGGCTCAGTGAGTAGGGCGCTGGCCCCATATACCCAGGGTGGCTGGTTCAAACCTGGCCCCGGCCAAACTACAACAACAACAACAACAAAAAATAGCTGGACGTTGTGGCAGGAGCCTGTAGTCCCAGTTACTGGGAGGCTGCAGCAAGAGAACTGCCTAAGCCCAAGAGCTGGAGGTTGCTGTGAGCTGTGACACTACTGCACCCTATGGAGGGCAATGGAGTAAAAATCTGTCTCTAAAAACAAACAGAAAAAAAAACAACTTGGCAATAGAATATTAACAAAGACCATATTGGCAATCAGAATTATAAAGCTAAGATTCTAGCTCTGAGGCTTCTTCTTAGATCATCAGCAGACCACACCACCTTGGGAAATCTTTTAAAATTTCTTAATAGTAGAGTGGCCTTGGAAAAAAGAAAGGGGAAGGTAAGAATTGAAACTTCTAACTGGAAAATGACTACAGATTGTCCAACGGGTACTGTTATCTGGGAATTAAAATTACTAATACAAACATTTGAGTCTTTCTTCTAATATAAATTACAAGCTTAGCTTTTATTTGATAGCTGTAGTTCAGACATAGTCCTTTTAATGTATAAGAGTTTCAATTTTTTCAGTAGTATATAAAATAATAGAGTAATAGTACTCAACTGCCAAAAACTATGGATGTATTATTACATTAATTTTAATAGCATTTCATGCTATCAATTAATATTTTCCTTTAAACCACTTAGAACAAAAAGAAAGAGTAAAAAATATTCATTTATATTGCTTCTCTTTGGGGCAGATAGACTGCAAAAAGGTTTTAAAGCTAATAAAATCCTTATAATTATTTATAAGTTTATATTAAATTTCTTATTTAATGTACTTGAAAATAATTTACACATGTGAAAGAAACACCCAGGAATCAAACCTCACTTAATTAGGATATGTGCCCATCAAGCTGAGCTTTTCTGGAACTTGGATAGTGTGTTATTCACATTTCTATCCTCAGCATAGCCTGGCCTAGTACAGGCTAATAATTAAGAAATGTTGAATGAATCAGTTTATCAATAGCTATGCAGGCAAATTGATTTTAGTTACATTTTTATAAAATGATTAAAGTTAAATTATTCTATGATTATCCCCACAAGATTGGGGAAACACATATTTTTCCTCTCTCCTTTCCTTATTTAGCCTTCTTCTTAAAATTCTACTTTCTATAAGATTTTCTGCATGTCTCTTTTCAGCTTATGATTCCTATTATAATATATTCTAAAAACAAACATTTTAAGTACCTATACTACTAAACCTCTTCCAAAATATAGAAAAAGAAGGAATATTACCCAACACATTCTATGAAGCAAACATCACCTTGATCCCCAAACCAGGGAAAGACCCAACAAGAAAAGAAAATTATAGACCAATATCACTGATGTACATAGATGCTAAAATACTCAATGAGATCCTAACAAACAGAATCCAACAACACATCAAAAAAATTATACACCATGACCAAGTTGGATTTATCCCAGGGTCTCAAGGCTGGTTCAATATACGTAAATCTATCAATGTAATTCAACACATAGACAAACTTAAAAAGAAGGACCATATGATTCTTTCAATTGATGCAGAAAAATCTTTTGATAATATCCAGCATCCCTTCATGATCAGAACACTTAAGAAAATTGGTATAGAAGAAAATTGGTATTCTTAAGAACACTTAAGAAAATTGGTATAGAATTTCTTAAACTAATAGAGGACATCTGCAGCAAACCCACAGCAAATATCGTATTGAATGGACTTAAATTGAAATTATTTCCACTTAGAACAGGAACGAGGCAAGGTTGCCCATTGTCTCCATTGCTCTTTAACATTGTAATGGAAGTTTTAGCCATTGCAATTAGGGAAGAAAAGGCGATCAAGGGTATCCACATAGGGTCAGCAGAGATCAAACTTTCACTCTTCACAGATGATATGATCGTATATCTAGAAAACCCTACGGATTCTACTACAAAACTTTTAGAAGTGATCAAGGAATATAGCAATGTCTCAGGCTACAAAATCAACACCCATAAATCTGTAGCCTTTATATATACCAACAATAACCAAGCTGAACAAACAGTCAAGGACTCTATTCCCTT
>CAUYPK010018128.1:0-29982 GCA_963574355.1 Loris lydekkerianus | reverse complement strand
ATTTTTGTTATTTCATGCCTTAAATTTAAGTCCTTTATCCATCTTGAATCAATTTTTGTGAGTGGAGAAAGGTGTGGGTCCAGTTTCAGTCTTTTACATGTGGATATCCAGTTCTCCCAACACCATTTATTGAATAGGGAGTCTTTCCCCCAAAGTATGTTCTTGTTTGGTGGATAGAAGATTAAGTGGTTGTAAGATGTTAGTTTCTTTTCCTGGATTTCTATTTGATTCTAAATTTCTATGTGTCTATTTTTGTGCCAGTACCATGCTGTCTTGATCACTACGGCTTTGTAGTACAGCCTAAAATCTGGCATGCTGATGCCCCCGGCTTTGTTATTATTACTAAGAACTGCCTTAGCTATACTTTTTTTTTTTTTTTCTGGTTCCGTAAAAATGCAGAATTACTTTTTCCAAGTCTTGAAAGTACAATGTTGATATTTTAATAGGGATGGCATTGAATTTGTAGATTGCTTTGGGAAGTATAGACATTTTAACAATGTTGATTCTTCCTAGCCATGAGCATGGTATGTTCTTCCATTTGTTAATATTCTCTGCTATTTCCTTTCTTAGGATTTCATAATGTTCTTCACAGAGGTCCTTCACCTCTTTCACTAGGTATATTCCTAGGTATTTCATTTTCTTTAAAGCTGTGGTGAAGGGAGCTGTGTCCTTAATTAGGCTCTCATCTTGACTGCTATTACCGTATACAAGGCTACTGACTTATGGACATTGATTTTTATATCCTGAGACATGACTGTATTTGTTGATGACTTCCAAGAGTCTTTTGCGTTTGAGTCTTTAGGGTCCTCAAAGCATAAGGTTATATTACCAGTTTAACCTCCTCTGCTCCCATTTGAATGCCCTTTATTTCCTTGTTTTGCCTAATTGTATTGACTATAGTTTCCAACACTATGCTGAATAGTAATGGAGACAGAGGACAACCTTGTTTGGTTCCAGTTCTAAGAGGAAAGTCTGTCAGTTTTACTCCATTCAGTAAAATATTAGCTATGGGTTTGTCATAGATAGCTTCAGATTAAGAAATGTACCACGTATGCCTATACTTTTCAGTGTTCTAATTAGAAAAGGATGCTGGATTTTATTGAATGCTTTTTCTGCATCTATTAAGAGAATCATATGGTCTTTGCTTTTGCTTCTGTTGATGTGGTAAATAACATTTATGGACTTGCATATATTAAATCAGCCTTTCATCTCTGGGATAAAACCTACTTGATCATGATGTATGACTTTTTTGATGATAAGCAATAATCTATTGGCTAGGATTTCGTTGAGAATTTTTGCATCTATATTCATTAGTGAAATTGGTCTGAAATTCTCCTTTTTTAGTTGAGTGTTTTGTATCAGGGTGATGTTTGCTTCATAGAACGTGTTGAGGAAGATTCCTTCCTCCTCAGTTTTTTGGAATAATTTCTGCAGTACAGGAATAAGCTCTTCCTTGAAGGTGTGAAGCCATCTGGACCAGAACTTTTTTTTTATTTTTTTGGAAGATTTTTTTATTGTTTAAAATTTTTTATTGTGTGAAATTGGTCTGTTCAGGAGCTCTGTTTCTTCCTGGCTAAGTCTAGGGAGAGGGTGTGATTCCAAATATTAATCCATTTCCTTCACATTGTCAAATTTCTGGGCATAGAGTTTCTATAGTATTCAGAGATGATCTTTTGTATCTCTGTGGCATCAGTTGTTATTTCCCCTTTAGCATATCTGATAGAGGTTACTGGAGATGTTACTTTTCTATTTCTAGTTAGTCTGGCCAAAGGTTTATCTATTTTATTTATTTTTTCAAAAAACCAACTCCTTGTTTCATTAATTTTCTGAATGATTCTTTTGTTTTCAATTTCATTAGTCTGTGATATGATTTTGGATATTTCTTTTCTTCTGCTGGGTTTAGGCTTGGATTGTTCTTCTTTTTCTGATTCCATAAGATAACTTGTGAGTTTGTTGATGCCCTCTCTGTTTTTCAAATGTAGGCATCAAAAGTGATAAATTTTCCTCTTAGAACTGCTTTTGCAGTATCCCACAGGTTTTGATAGCTTGTGCCTTCATTGTTGTTATGCTCAAAGAAGTTAATGATTTCCTTTTTTATTTCTTCCTCCACCCAACTGTCATTCAACAGAAGGTTGTTTAATTTCCATGCCTTTCTGTGAGGTTGAACATTTTTATTGGAGTTGAGTTCCACCTTTAGTACCTTGTGGTCTAAGAAGATACAAGATAAAATTTCAATTCTTTTGATTCTATTGAGATTTGTTTTGTGTCCTAGGATATGATCAATTTTGGAGAATGCTCCATGGGATGATGAGAAGAATATATATTCTTTATCTTTGGGATGGAGTGTTCTGTATGCATCTACCAAGCACAGTTGTTCTAGGGTCTCATTTAAGTCTCTTATATCTTTGTTTAATTTCTGTTTAGAGGATCTGTCCAGCTCTGTAAGAGTGTTAAAGTCCCCTCTTATTGTAGCATTATAGGATATCATATTGCTCATACTGAGTAAGGTCTGTTTCAAGAATCTGGGAACATTTAAGTTAGGTGCATAAATATTTAAAATTGAAATGTGTTCTTGTTATATTTTTCCCTTGACCAATATAAAGTGACCATCTTTGTCTTTTTTTACTTTAGTTGCTTTAAATGCACATGTATCTGAAAATAAGATTGCAATTCCTCTTTTCTTCTGAATTTGATTTGCCTGAAAATTGTCTTCCAACCCTTAATTTGGAGTTTTAACTTGTCTTTTGAAGCTAGGTGTGTTTCCTGAAAACAGCAAATGAATGGCTTGTGTTTTTTAATCCAGTCAGCCAATCTATGCCTCTTCAGTGGGAAATTCAAGCCATTAACATTTATTGGGATAATTGATAAGTGTGGTAGTATTCTATTCATCTTATTTTGTGAGTGTCCATTGCTTAGTTTTATCTTTTACATCATTGTGGAAGTTAGGTTCTGTCCTTTAATTTCTGAGTTCTTACTTTGCTGTTGATGCATTGTGATGGTCAGTGTGTAGAATAGGTCGAAGTATTTCCTGTAGAGCTGGTCTTGTGGCAAATTTCTTCAATGTTTGTATATCAGTAAATGATTTGATTTCTTTGTCAATTTTAAAGCTTAGCTTAGTAGGATATAGAATTCTGGGCTGGAAATTGTTCTGTTTAAGTAGATTAAAGGAAGATGATCATTGTCTTCTTGCTTTAAAAGTTTCATTAGAGAAGTCTGCAGTCATCCTGGTGGATTTGCCCCTGTAGGTCAAGTGGTGCTTACTCCTGGCGGCTTGAAGAATCTTTTCTTTTGTCTTGACTTTGGACAGGTTCATCACAATGTGTCTTGGAGAAGCTCTGTTAGAGTTGAAGCAACCTGTGGTCTGATATCCCTCTGAAAGGAGTGTGTCAGAATCTTTTGTGATATTTGGGAAATTTTCATTTATAATATTCTCTAGCATGGCTTCCATTCCCCTGGGGCATTCTTCTTTCCCTTCTGGGATACCTGTAACATGTATGTTTGAATGCTTCATAAAGTCCCATAAGTCAGTCAGTGAATATTCTGTTTTCTCTCTCTTCTTTTCTGTCTCTTTAACTATCTGAGTTATCTCAAGAACTTTGTCCTCTTGAGATTCTTTCTTCTGCATGGTCTAATCTGTTGTTGATACTTTCTATTGTATCATTAAGTTCTCTAATTGACTGCTTGAGTTCCTTCAGCTCTGATATATCCTTTCTATATTCTTCATATTGTTCATCTCTTATTTGATTCTGTTTTTGGATTTCCTTTTGGTTATTTTCCACTTTATCAGCAGTTTCCTTCATTGTTTCCATCATTTCCTTCATTGTTTTCATCATCTGTATTCTAAATTCCCTTTCTGTCATTTCTAACATTTCCTTATAGGTGGAATCCTCTGCAGTAGCTACCTCATGGTCCTTTGGGGGTGGGGGGGTGGGGTGCTCTGGACTAGTTTTTCATGTTGCCAGGATTTTTCTGCTGATTCTTCCTCATGAGTCTTTTCTGTTATCTATTTCCTTGCTTTAATTTTCCTTTCACTTCCTCTTGCTCTTTAAGTTACTGTGCCTCTGGACTAGGGTTTCTATAAGTACTTTTGGTACAGGACCAGAAAAGTGAGATTGAAGAGAAAGAAGGGAAAAAAGAAAAAGAAAAAAGGGAAAGGGGGGGGCGGGTGAGTAAAAGGAAATATTGACAAAAAGAAGAAAGGTACAAAAAGATGGAGACAGGAGCAATATGGGTGTAGAGTAGGGTATTTTGATCCAACCTTAAAAATCCCCAGCCTCTGGGGGTGATGGGTTGGGTGGTTCCCTTGAGGTCAGCAGCTCTTTGCTAGCCTGTTTGGACCCCACCTCCACCAAGTAGAGAGGAAAGACAAAAATGCTAAAAATCAAACCAACCAAAACAAGCAAATAGAACACTTTACAGGATAAAATTTGGGGGAAAACCAAATAATAGGGGTAGAAATACTAGCAAAAGTGAAGTTCTAATTGTTAAAGAAGACAATAATGGAAAATTATATTTTCATTAGAAAAATGAAGAAAGAAAAGAAAGAAGAAAAAAAAAGAAAAATCCAGAGGAAAAATGTTGAAATTAAAAATGAAAACAAAAATAAAAACAAAGCAGTATATCTACCTTACTGCATATTGTCTGGGCAAAAGGTAATCTTCTGGGGTATGAGATGTTAATCAGAATGGTGATACAGCTATGCTAGATGGAAACTGGAGACTTCTGCTGATTTTTCAAATCCCAAAGGGTGGAGATCCTGAATCTCTCCTCAGCCTGCTTAAAAGGCACTTTAAACTGCTAACCTTGGCTAAGCAGAAGCTTTCCCAGGAAAACACTTGTCACTGGGATCATTCCTGAAGTGGCTGTCCATTTACCCAGTGTGCCAAAATCGGTCTCACTCTATGCCCTTGAGGGCCAAGTCTGTAAGGCATCTCAGTCGCCGCTTTTAGGCTGCTCAGTCACTAGATTACTCACTCCCACCCAATCCTTGCTCTGTGACCCTCAGGGCAGAGCTTGCCAGGGCAGTTCTCCCACAATGGCTCCGCAATGGCTTCACAGCCAAACACTATTAGCTCTGTCCGACTAAGCAGCTCAGTCTGGGGCCCTAGACAATGCTTAAAGTCCTCCACACTCTTGCCCAAGTTCTCCCAACTGAGTGCCAAGTTCAAAAAATATCAAAACAAATCACAGGTAAGGCCTTTCCAGTTTGCAATTTCACTGCTGCTGTATTTACAGCTGCTGGCAGGATTAGATGGAATGAACACACACAACCCCTTCCAGTTCTCCACTGCTTTTGTCCTCCTCATGGGGTGCAGAAGTCTCTCGCTGACTCCCTATGTCCCCAAAGGGATGTTTCTGGGCAGATCCTACCAGCCAGAGATGCCTGGAGTCTTCTCTCCCCAGTCATACCGTGTCCAATCCCAAGGAAGCTATTACTTGGCCGCCATGTCACTCCTCCCCTTTAACTATCATCTTTTTCTGAATAATTTTTAATAACTATTGGCAAATTGTTTCAACAATTTTTCTCATTTACAAACAAGTGGTTTCTCATTGTTGAATGAAATCTGAATCTGTTTTTTTTTTAAACCAGCTATATTGAAGGACAATTTACTTATCAAAAACTTACCAGAGTTAATTGTGTAATTCCATACATTTATATACATTCCCATTTCATTTATTCATCCATAAATTGATGGACATATGCTTTATTTCCACTTTTCAACTATTGTTCAGAGTCTGGGTATGAATATCTGCATGCAAATCTTTAAGTGGAGATATGTGATCATTGGCTAGGATACCTAGAGATAAGGTGGCTGGGACTATGGTATCTCTAGGTTTAACATGACGAGAAACTGCCAATCTGTTTTCTTTCTTCCTTTTTTTTTTTCCTAATCAGGAGCTACAGTGTGAAAATGAAGATACAGTATTCCAATTTCACTCTCAAAATAATCACTCTCAAAATAATATTTTATGTATTCAGATGCCCAAAGTTTGCATGTTGTTGAGGTTATTGGGATTCTCATTAATCTTTTATAGGGGAGGGATTCTTTGAGGGTACAAAGAATTAGGTTACACTGATTGTAGTTTTTAGGTAAAGTCCCTCTTATAATTGCGTCCCAACCCCAACAGGTGTGCCATACACAATAACCCCCATCTCCGTCCTCCTCCCCTCTCCCCAGTCTTTTATTCCCTTCCCCCTCCTCTTGTTTTAGATTATCTATTGCCTTCATATTAGAATTGAGTACATTGGATTCTTGCTTCTCCACTCTTGTGATGGTTTAGTAAGAAGAATGTGTTTTACCTCAAGCCAAGTTAATAAAAAAGATGAAAAGTCTCCATCTTTTTTTAATGACTGAATAGTATTCCATGGTATACATATACCACAATTTATTAATCCATTCCTGTGTTGGTGGGCATTTAGGTTGCTTCCCATTTTGGTGATTGTAAATTGAGCTTCAATAAACAGTCTAGTGCAAATGTCCTTATGATAAAAGGATTTTTTTTCCCTCTGGGTAGATGCCTTGTAATGGGATTGCAGGATCAAATGGGAGGTCTAATTTGAGTTCTTTGAGGATTCTCTGTACTTCCTTCCAAAAAGGTTGTATTAGTTTGCAGTCCCACCAGCAGAAAAAAAGTGTTCCTTTCTTTCCACATCCACGCCAGCATCTGCAGCTTTGAGACTTTGTGATGTGGACTATTATCACCAGGGTTAGGTAATATTTCGAGGTGGTTTTGATTTGCATTTCTCTGGTAATCCGGGATGATGGGTATTTTTTTCAAATGTTGTTAGCCATTCATCTGCCTTCATTAGAGAAGGTTTTGTTCATATCTCTTGCCCAGAGGTAGATGTGATTTTTTACTCTTTTTCTGTTGATTAATTTGAGTTCTCTGCAGATTCTAGTTATCAACCCTTTGTCAGATTGATACCCTTCAAATATATTTTCCCATTCTGAAGGTTGTCTTTTTGCTTTACTTGTGTCCTTCACTGTGCAGAAGCTTTTCAGCTTAATTAAGTCTTGTTTGTTAATTTTTGTTGTCGCGATGGCCACTGAAGTCTTTGTCATAAAATCTTTCTCCAGTCCAACATCATCAATGTGTGTTTTTCACACACATTCTTCTAAAATTTTTATCATTTTGTGTCTTAGATTTAAGTCTCTTATCCATCTTGAGTTAATTTTTGTAAGGAGTGAAAGGTGTGGGTCAAGTTTTAGTCTTTTACATGTGGTTATACAGTTCTCCCAGCACCATTTGTTGAATGGAGATTTTTTGTCCCCATGTTATGCTTTAATTTGGTTTATCAAAGATCAGATGGCAAGTAGAGACCGGTTTCATCTCTTGGTTTTCTATTCTGTTCCATATGTCTATGTCTCTATTTTTATGCTAATATCATTCTGTTTCGATGACTGTGGACTAGTAATAAGTCTGAAGTCTGGTAGGGTGATGCCTCCAACTTTATTTTTATTTCTAAGAATAACCTTAGCTGTATAGGGATTTTTCTGGTTCCATACAAAATAAAGTACTATTTTTTCCAGTTCTTCAAAATATGATGTTAATATTTCAATGAGGATTGCACTGAATGTGTAGATTGCTTTGGGTAAAATAGACATTTTGACAATGTTGATTCTTCCTGGCCAAGACCATGGTATGTTCTTCCATTTCTTAGTATCTTCTGCAAGTTATTTTTTTGGGATTTCATAATTCTCTTTGAAAAGACATTTCATCTGCTTTGTTAGGTGTATTCCTAAGTATTTCATTTATTTGAAGCAACTGTGAAAGGAATTGTGTCTTTGATTTGCTTCTCAACTTGGCTGTATTGGCGTATACAAAGGCTACTAATTTGTGGACACTGATTTTATATCCTAAGACATTTCTGTATTTCTTGATCACTTCCAAGAGCTTTGTGGTTGAGTCCCTGGGGTTTTTAAGTCTAAAATCAGCAAAATCAGTTAAGTATAACTTCAGCAAAGGGAGACAGTTTGACCTCCTCTGCTCCCATTTGGATTCCCTTGATATTCTTCTCTTGCCTGAGTGCAATGGCTAGAAATTCCAGGGCTATGTTGAATAATAGGGGTGATAGTGGATATTCTTGTTTGGTTCCAGTTCTAAGTGGAAAGCTTTCAGTTTTACACCATTCAGTATGAGGTAAGCTGTGGGTTTGTTGTACATGGCTTCAATTATGCCAAACTGTTTTCTACAGTGGCTGAACCATTATATATTTGCAGCCCTCACCACTATCTAATGTTAAAACATTTTTGTCACTGCCCCCAAATTTTGTGTTTATTAGTAGTCACTCTGAATTCTCCCACCCTTCCTTTGCTCCACCCACCCCTAGCCCTAGGCAGCCTTTAATCTGTCTCTACAGATTTGCCCATTCTGGACTTTCATATAAATGAAATCATTTGTGTCTGGCTCTTTCCTATTAACAGAATGTTTTTGAAGTTCATCCATGTTGTAGCATACATAAACACTTTATTCATTTTCATACTGAATAGTACTCACATGGACATAATACATCTGATGTATTTATTCTTCATTTGAATATTTGAGTTGCCTTCACTTTTTTGGCTACAATGCATAATACTGCTACAAACATTTGTGCAATATGTTACACATATCCTGTGTGGACATATGTTATCACGTACATATCTAAGGATGAAATTGAAGGGTCATGTAGTAACACTCTTAGTTCCACATTTTGAGTGAATTGCCATACTGTTTTCCATTTGGCTGTACTATTTTACATTCCCACTAGCAATATGTGAGAGTTCTATTTTCTCCACACCCATACCAACATTTATTATTGTCTGTCACTTCGATTTAAATATTTTAAAGGAAAAATTATTTCAATAATTAAAACTAAGCATATCAATGACATAAATGTTTAAGGTATATGTAATTAGATAAAAAGCAAAATTATTCATAATTTCACCCAAAAACATGTCAGCTATTAATGTTTTAGGACATATTTTGCAATTTTTTTCTTAAAAAGCATATTTTTTTAACCTAGTTGTGATAATATTGGATAGCTAATTTTTATAAATATAAATTCAGAAAAATAATTTAAATGGTAAAAAAAAAAGGTATATAATGGCAAATATTCATTTTCCTTTTATGCTGGGAACTGGTATAATTGCATTATCTTATTTAGCCCTCAAAGCAACATTATGAAGAAAATAATACTATTATTTTAGTAATTTTTACATTAGAGTAACTGAATTAAGTAATTTCCCAAGGTTAATATTGAAGTAGATAATGGAGCCAGACCTCAAAATCATGTTTGGGGCACACCAGGGTCTCTTCCATAAGATACTAAAATCCTATTGGTTTTTGGACATAGATAGACCTTTGGATATGTAGGATTTAGTTGATAGGGGAGAACCTCTTGATTGGGAAGAAAATTACAGTCAAAATGAGACTTGAAGTAGAAACACGGATGTTTGATGGTCACTGCAGAGACAACCCGGAGTTGAGGGAGAGTGATAGAGTTGGACAGGTTAGGTAGGTTGAGCTACGTGTGGTCTTTCATGTAGGATGAGGAAGTCAACTATTTATTTCCTAGAGGCAATGGGAACTCGAAACATGTGTGAGGTGGGAAGGTGGCATGTGTTTTACCCCCAGTGATGTCACTAAATGGATCAAGGGAGAAAGAGATGAAATAAGGAAAGAGAGACTGGGCGTTTTTGAAGAGCTCTAGTGTGTGGAGATAAGGAGGAAACCATGGACTGGAAGAGGATAGGGATGGATTTCAGAGATATATTTAACAGGATCTGAGGAATGAAAAGCCCAGAAATAAATTTTCCTCATTTCCACTCACACGGTGGCTGGTAGCAAATAGAAATTAAACATGGAAGTTCAAATTAAATTAAATTGAAAGATGCTTCATTGTGTTAGATTACTTACTGAAGAAAACATTCATTTTTCAAGATATTTCAAATACATTCAAGCATTTTCAGTGTACTTTGGCATCTAATTTGATGCTATTCACACCAAGTTGGTCAATGAATGTCAATTAGAAACCATTTCCTTTATGAAGGAATGAAATCCCAGTATTTGGAAGGTGAAATTGATTCACAATAGTGTATGTGATGTTAAACTTATGACATGATGAATATTCATTCTGGGGTCCACATCATCTAGTGGCCTTAAGTAGGAACATAAAGGAAGAGATAAAACTCTCCACATTTCTGAGAGGCTACGCCACTATGTTTATGATATGGCTGCAGTCACAGTAGGTTCAAAAGACAAATGCTTTTTTTCTTAGTTGTTTGTTTTGTGACAAGGGAATAAATTTAAAAGAATACACAAACCAATACTCTATTGTAAAATATATTTAAAATTCTTAACGTTTTTTTTACATTTTTTACATTTTTTACATCCCATTATGCCATTATGGGATTCAATGTGTTGATTATTTGTACAAATTGGATTGCTTACATCCTACTAATCAACATAGCCTTCACCTCTTTTACCCAATTATAATGTTAAGACTTTTGTGTTCTACAGCTGATAGATCCAACTTGTACTTGCAATATGCTCCATAGGTGTGGTCCCCCTACTAACCCTTCCCCTACCAACCCACCCCTTCTCTTCCCCTTAAGCCTCACTATTATATAGTTAGAAAATAATAACAATACTATGAGTATTACTGATTGAGCATTTACTATGTTAATAGCACTTTGACAAAAGATTCACAAAAGGCACTTCACTAAAACATAGCCACAATATCACCTAAGAAGGAAGAATTATTCTATTTTTAGAAGAAACAAAATTTAAGCTCACACAGTCTAAATAACTTTCCTATGGTCAATAGGTAGAAAGTTACAGAGCCAGAATTTACTCACATCTCACTTCAAACCTGTTCCCCCACCTATACTGAGTCTACAGTGCCTTTAGGTTAACATGTTTTCTCAATTACTATCACCTGAGTTATAAAATGTGCAGTTACAGCATTTACAAAACATTATTATTTCTACCTATTCGGTCATTCTAAACACTTTCATCTCCAAGTTGAAATCACTTTTTTCTCTATGAGAATGGTGATGCTTTTGCTAAAAGAACTGTTCAGATCTTTGCTGTGAGAATCCATTTGTTATGACCTTTTCCCTCAGAGAGAGTGTCTGCCATTGCCATCCTGTTCCCTTTGTACAGCTAGACCGCCACCTGTCCTCCTTCCTGCCCCTTTTGTATGCTCTGCCTGCCACCTTCACCCATTCTGTTTCCTTAGTCTTTCTATACCTCACCTACCTACCTTTTCAAATGCCCCTAACTCTTGCTTTTCTTGATATTTCTATAGAATTACTGAATACCTTCCTACTCTGTACATCCACACATTAACTTGTACTGCTTTGCGTAAATAATTGTTTTACTCACTAAATTTTAATGTCTCTGAGGGCAAGAACTGTAACTTATTTATTCTGTCTTTACTACTAATCTTCATGAGTGCAATGCCTAAAACAACACCTTAAACTGAATTCACTGGTTTTAAAGGGTCCTCTTATTCATTAGCAATCATGTTTTGCTTTACATTTATTCACCTTATTCTTCAGTGTATCTATCAAGTAGTTTTATTGGAAACTCTTCCAATTCATTTCAATTTTTGACCAAGGGCAATTGTCATTCTAGAATACTCAAAAAATAGTTTTCACTTTCTATATGAAAATGAATGGCAGAGTATGCAGCCCAGCTCACATTGAAGCTGGGCTCCAAATTTGCAATATTTCCAAATTCACATTGCAAAATTATATCTACTTCTGGGGTGTAATCATGATCATATTTAAATCTCTTTAAGTACTATTCCCTTCCAAATGCTTCTTCCCAGATGTGCTGCATTATTAATGGGATGGAATTAAATATAGGGGTTTTTAAATGAACTTGCTTCCAAATATATTAGACTTCATCTTCCCATTTTGACATTTTTTATTTCTTGATATTGCTAATTTTTTAGAAATACTTTTGTCCCATTTCTTTATCTTCTCTTATGTTCCAGGTATCTATTCAATTTATACATCTTAGAGTTTACTTGGTGCTCTGTTTTTCGTACTTTCAACATTTCTAATTAAGGTCCTGTCTTACTTCATTCATGCTGCTATGGCAAAATACCATCAGCTGGTGACTTCTAAGCAGCAGAAACTTATTTCTTGCAGTTCTGGAGGCTAGGAATCTAAGATCAAGTTGCCAGCAGATTCAGTATGAGGGCCTGCCTAGGTCACTATTTTTTCACCATAACCTCACACAATGAAAGGGGTGAAGGAGCTCTCCAGGGTCTCTTTCATGAGAACATTATTCCCAAAGTGGCACAAATTGGAACTTATCATAGGTTCCACATTGTAATACCATCACCTTGAAGGTTAGGATTTCAATGTGGGAATTTAGGGAAACACAATCATTTAGATCACAGCAGCCTCGAAGATGTGACTTAATACTGATGTTTTGGCATGTCTCGGATGACTTCTAAATGTATAAACTACTATTTATTATGATCACAGACTTCTCTCTACCCTTCTCTTGTTTTTACTTAAGCAGGATACCAAACCATTGTCATCATTCATATCCCAGCTATTTTGAATTAATTTTATAGCCAATATGATCTATTAAATTATAATTTACAGGGCCAAGAATTGTGGCTCATACCTGTAATCCTAGCACTCTGGGAGGTCAAGGTGGGTGCATTGTCTGAGCTCAGAGATTTGAGACCAGACTGAGCAAGAGTGAGACCTCATCTTTAAAAATAGCTGGGGTTGTGGCAGGCATCTGTCATCCCAGCTGGTCGGGAGGCTGAGGCAAGAGAATAGCTCTAGCCCAAGAGTTTGAGGTTGCTGTGAGCTATGACGCCATGGCACTCTACTGAGAGCAACAAGGTGAGACTCTGTCTCAAAACAAAAATCAAAAAACAAAAACAAAAAACATCATTAATTACTCTAATTATGAGTTTCCTTTTTGTATGTTAATAAACCTAAGAGAGAAGTAATTAATGGCAACCTTGGAGCCTCCTTCTGTTTGTGTGTGGGAATAGGAAATGATGAAAAGAAAGAAGAAATATAATCTGATGGTAGAGTATATACTCACCCATACATATCCACATGGTGTTAGTGTTTGACTGAAACGATTTTTCCTAAGTCTAAACTTAATAGGTTGGTTCAACAAAAGTTTCTGGAATAAATATTTTAAGAAACAAAATTATAAAGTGTTTTCTTCAAACCACAATATTCGGCTATTCCTCATTATCATCAAATGCCAGTTCAAGGCAGGTATGAATTTCACATAGACACTTATCTTTATTCTCTGGAATTTAGAACCTAGAATACTGTATAAAAAACCATTTTGAACAAAAGATGCTCTTTCTTTTTCTTCAACCAGACTTCTTTTCCTTTTAAGCTTGAGTAATATATTGCCCATTGAGGAGGAGTAAGTCCCATTATGACAACAATGTGTCTCACCTGAGTCATTTTTCCTGCTTGTCTTCTTTTAGGTAAAAAAAATATTGAGTAGAAATGCATAATTTCATATAATCCATGTTTCAATTTTAAGAACATCAGAAAGGAGCTCTGATTTGAGAAATTGATCAAGGAAGGTGTTGAGAAGTTTTGAACCCCTGCTCTGTAATGCAAGCAACATAGAAACCGAAAGAAAGATAGTTTAGATATGTTCTGGATTTGCCATATGGAGGTAGGTGCTCTACTAATTGATTTCACATAGCATCTTTAATTCTCACATCAGCCGTATGAAATAACCACTATTATTATCCTCATCTTACAGATGAGAAAACTGAGTTTTACTTACTCAAGGTTGTGTTCACTGGTGCTGCTGGGATCTAGCAGGTGGAGCCCAGAGAGGCTGCTGGACATTCTATAATGCGTAAGACAATCCTTAGAATTAAAAATTATTTGTCCAAATTATTAATAGTCCCAAGGTTGAGATACCCTAATTTTTCACATGTAATTTTAGTTCCATTAGAAGGATAGGGCATTAACAATTTTTTAGTCAGTAACCAGAAAGAGGAGAATTCAAACTCAGTCAGCATCCCCACGTTTTCTTAGGATTGCTCCAATGTGTGCTATAAAGTCTATTTCTTGCTTCTGGTTGCTTATTATTGAATCTTGGTTTCTCTCAAGCAGCTGCTGAAAGTACAAACTTTAAAAAATAAAAGCTTTTATCACTGATTCCTGTGACAAGCTTGGCTTTCTTCTATCATGTTCTGCAAAACACTGCAGCACTCTGTCTAAACTGAGAGTGATGCCTGGAGTCTTCCTGGCAGCTGGTTTCTCTTTGAATGCTCTCTTCCATTTGGTACTATTGAGGGTGGTGGGTAGCTATAATGTCCCTTGAATGGAGTATGTTATTTCCCCAGAATAGTGTCTGAACTTAAAATGCATCCCACCTTTGGACAATAATATCTTATTTGCGAACTATGATCAGCAAACACTAGACAGCAACAACCTAAACTTAATTTTTTAGTGCCGGTGTCATGTGGGCCAGCCTTGTACACCTTGGTTAATTTGCTACTTTTCCTTGTTACATGCCTCCTTATGAAACTATTCAAAGACAGAAAATGTCGATATTGTTTCCTTGAAAGTTATTTCAGAATTCTTTAGGAAAGGCCTGAGGTGTGATCTAAAGTCAGCTTGCATATTTGTGCACTTTCCCTACTAGAAAGGAAACTCCTTGAGAGTTGGGAACTGAAAGTTTTTGAAGGTCATGCATAGAGTTAAACATGATGAGGCTCAGTGAGTGGTTAATAATAACAATATATTTATCAAAATATTATCAGATATTCCTCTCTGATTATTTTTATAGCAGTTTGGGCATTTAGATAGTAACACAAAGATAACTTGGAAGGAGTTCAAAATAAAACAGTAAAAATGAGTAAATAGTTAGAGGACAGAGGGAATCAGTTATGTGCCAGCTGAACAAGAATGAAAGAATGAATGACTTATGATAAATGAAAGGTGTGAGTATCAAACAGCAAATTGCTTAATTGTTGATACGCTGGTGAGTCAGATAGCTCCCACCTCTGGACCCATGTATTTTGGGATTAACTCAGCAATCCCACCTCTACGCTTGAATTCTCTTGCCCCAATACTAATACAACTGCTCCACAAGGAGTCAGTTATTGTGGTTCATAGGAGTTAAACCATTACCAAAGATTTTGTGAGAATGTTTCTTTTCCATTCTCCAAAGATTTAAGATCATCTGAATGCTGACGAAAATGAAATATTTCTAATAATAGTTCAAGTTCTCCTATCCATCATAACAATTCTATGAAATTTTGAAGGAGGCAGGGACCACATGATAGAAATATGGAGAAAGCAGTAGGGGAAAGATAGGATGTGGGTACCTAACTTGAAGAACAAACGTTAAGGCTTTGGGAGATACTTATAAATGCTGCTCCACTGGGCAGGGATCCTCAGCTCTGCACTGATCTGACCACATTTAAAATGCTGTGGAATTCAGAGCACCACATTCCAAGAACAGAATTAGCATCAGATAAAGATAACCTGAATGAACAGAGTTTGAGGATATAAAAGAACTAGCTTTGGGTGACCAGACAAAGGAAATTGAATGGGGAAAGTATAAGCATCTTTAAGTGTCTGAAGAACAGCAAGACAAAATGGACTTTAGATTCTATCTTGGTATCACAAAGCAGAAGACGAATGGGTGGAAATTTCACCAGCATAAATTTCTGATCAACATGAGAGGAAAATGACAAATAATATGGTCTGTGCAATAATGGAAGGGCTTCCCATAGAGACAGGTGATAGTCACTTGCAGGAGCAAACCAAGACTAAATGACCACCTGTCAGATTCATGAATAGGTGGAAGAAAGAAGACTGCAATATTGCTAATATCTTTTCTGGTGATAAGATTCTTTAGTTGTGTCAAGTATACCTGTTTTCTAGTGGGCCTCAAATATATGATTGAAAGATTTTTATTCGTTGCCTACACATGTTTATCCATGCTTTATTTCTACTGATATGCATTAAAGCCAGATGTATATCAAGAGAAATGTAAATAATATTCATCAGTTGTCATTCTTAAATATTTAATTCTCTTCCCCCACACCTCTCCATTTATCCCTCCTATCTGCACTGTCTCTTTCATAATTCAGGGCCCATTCATTCTTCCCTGGATTTCTGCAATAGCTTCTGGGTGTTATTTTGTTCACATGCTCTCTCAGTGTGTCTTTCTCAGCACTACCAGAGTTGGTCCACTGAGCCCCAGGTTAAACCATTCAAATGGCTCTCCTCTGCCCAAGGAAAAAAGTTATCTTCTACGCAGGGCACCAAAAATCCTTGGCCCCTGGACCCGTGCTCTCACATTTGTCTCTCACCCTATGCTGTCCTTCCTGATATTGTATCTGCAGTAGAAACAGATCCACTGTGACCACTGAAGTGTCATAGTTGCCTCCTCTGCCCAGAGTCATGGTCACTGTTACTGATGTTTGTGGATTGGGGCAGCAAAACCATGAGAATAGTTGCTGGTCTGCATGATGTTTTAGGCCCTCTACTAATACTGTAATACCTTGCAAATATTCTATTATCTTTTGCTCCTGGCCTCCCTAACTCATATCCTCTTTTTCTAATCCTAACAAGAAAAGGCCAACCGCACCTTTACTCTCTTTTTGTTTTTGTCTAGAAAAACTATTTTCTTCTCCTCCTATATTAATTTGACTTATTTCATTAACACCATATTCAGAAACCTGCTCTCTTTGAAGTTTTTCCTGACTATGTTTTCCTCTTGCTCTTTTGTTTCTGGGAATTTCCTCTGTGTGTGTGTGTATGTGCGTGTGTGTACCTTTTAAGTCCATAGTCTGTACAATAAAATGAAGCTCTTCATTTTGCAAAGTCTTACGTACTTCAACATTTTATTTGTGAAATGATATCTAAACACCCCACTTCCCCCACCCCAAAGTACACTATAAATCTTTAACCAGAACTTGTCTGATAGGTGGAATTACATGTACACAAGTTCAGGGTCTCATTTTGGAATTCATTTGAATAATAACTCAAAGGGTTATTACTGGGAGACAGGTCCAACTTGTATCCCTGAACTTTCTATCACTATCTCTCACCATGAGATTAGATTTTTCTATACTGGGAGGCAGTTTAGGAAAATAAAATTATAATACAAATCAGATTATTGCTATTGTACCCCCTGTGTCCCATGTTTTTAAGACTTTGTGCAAATGTTTCAACTGCTTTT
This sequence comes from Loris lydekkerianus, assembly GCA_963574355.1. Classification (NCBI taxonomy): domain Eukaryota; kingdom Metazoa; phylum Chordata; class Mammalia; order Primates; family Lorisidae; genus Loris; species Loris lydekkerianus. The sequence goes on along the minus strand of CAUYPK010018128.1, from coordinate 12,783 downwards.
GAAGCCCTTCCCCAATACTTGTTCACTTTCCCCAGCTTTATTTTTTAACTTTCAAATATATGGTATTTATGAATAAGTCCACTAAACAAGGGATCTGTTTTATAATCTGAGAAATTTACTCTCAGAATTATCTGAAAATAAAGTGAAAAAGAAGTAAGAAGCAACAGTCATTACGTTGCATTTTGTTCGTGACCTTTCCCATAGTAACTTCCCCTTGATTGTCTTGATTCTAGGGTGCAAAGTCCAGTAGTAACTTCCATCCACTTTTTAAAAACATTTTATAAATGTTTGTCAGTCTTTTTCACATTTAATGATGTGGTAATATAATATTCCATCTTATGAAAAACAATTACCAACTCATAAATATTAATCTTATTTTCCTTTTGCCATATATTATACCTCACCCAAGAGCCCTAATAAAATGCTTCACCTTCTGATGTCAGGCTAATGAAAATGCTCTACCTCTGAAATATAAAAGCATAATATTTTTCATTTGAAATTGGCAGCACACACTTTTATTTACAATGTGTCCAGTTACATAACATTCATTATTCTCAGTAATAATGCATATAATTCAAGTACATTTCAAAAATAAATTTTTGCATAAATGCATACTTTAAAACAGATTTGGCATCCTCCAGGTGGGCTGCATATGGGTATGGTGTCTTTGGTGAACTGCAATAAAAAAATAATTCCATAAGGATGAATTTGAATTTAGTCTGATAACTGGATCCTCCTAATAGTACATCCTAATAATCAAAGCTTTAAATACAACAATGTTTAGGAATTGAGCTGGCACCAGGGAGACTCAGTTCTCAAGTCAATATTTGAAAATTGGAGCTGTTGTGTGAAATGAAGTGCTAAATTGGAGAGCTGCCAATTGCTGAAAGCCCACACACAGGATTTGTGACTAAGAAAATATAGAATTTCTAAATGAAGCCAAGGAGGAGAAACTGGAGAAAGTTTGTCCGATTACCATGTCCTGGATTAGCCCAGTCTCTAGACTCAGTCCTTTTATTGTTCTTTCCCTTCCTGTCCACAGATCCTTTGGACCCAGTCAAGAACAGACAGACTCTTTTTTAATTTTTTTTGTAATGATGAGCACCTATTTTTCTGTGTTAACTATATTAAGATAAACATCACAAAGATGGAGACTTTACATGTTTTGTACTAACCTGGATAGAGTTGGAACACATTCTTCTTAGTAAAGTCTCACAACATGCAAGAATCCAATGTACTCAATTCTAATATGAAGCCACTAGTAGATGATCTAATACATACCCTCATAAGAGAAAAACTTGAATCAATATCAAGGTGGGGACAGGGGGATGAAGGACCAGGGAGAGGGGACTGGGGGAAGAGGTAGTGGAATGGCAGGTTACAGTGTATGGCACATGTCTTGAGGGCAGGACACAATTATAAGAGGGACTTTACCTAATAAATGCAATCAGTGTAACTTCATTCTTTGTACCCTCAATGAACCTCAAATAATAAAAAAAAAGATAAACATCACATCATTGTACAAGATGCAGAAATGCATTCAAAACATAAGTGAGAGAACCGTATCTGTTTCAGAGTTTGGAGTTTCTTACATAAAAGTCCAAAAAAAAAAACGTTCAGGTGGAAATGGAAGTAGTGGACATGTTCTACATTCAGCATATCTAAATACTCTTTTCCATCTAACAAAAAATCTTAAGTTCATTTCACTTTTATGTACTTTTGTGTGTCTACCACAGAAACGCCAAAGCCCTACAGAGTCTTCTTGGAGAAGAGATATGAAACCCTGATATTGTTCCATTCCCAGTTCAGTCAGGAAAACAGACCCTGCGTTAGGTAATTCAATAGCAGAAATCTGATATGTGGAATTAGATATAGAGGTGTTGGAAGAGCTAAAAGACCAAACAGAAGACTGTGAGGCAACCTAAAGATTATCAACAGCAAAAAGCTGCCATAATCAGAGAGGCTGAAAAGCTATGGGGATGAGAAGGTGTGAGTAGATCTCAGAAGCCATCCATTGAGGTGAGTGTTAAAACAAGATGAAGCTGTTCAGCTAAAGCACAAACCATGGAAGGAAATGGTTTTAGGTAGAAAATGAAGCCATAAAAGAAACACAGCCTGTACCAGAGATTCCATTCAAACAAGAGCTGGGCAGGGGAGGGAAGTGTATGAAAGTCAAGGGTAAGAAATACTGAGAAACATAGTTTTCAGTATTAGTCTAAAATGCAGAGCTGAATATCAAAAGTAGAGAAATGAGAGTATGAGAACAAATTGGCAAACAGCACAGTTATAATCTCCATCAGAATAAATCCTTATAAATGGGTAGGATAGAAATAATCTTATTTGTATTATGGATTTCTTTCCCTAACCTGCCTCCCAGTATAGAAAAGTATAATCTCATAGTAAAAGATTATGACATGGAGTTAAGGGGATGTAGGGTGAACCTACCTCCCACTGACAACTCTTCGCCCGTCCTGAGACCCTGAACTTATGTAAATATAATTCCACCTATCAGACAAGTTCTGGCTAAAGATTTACAATGCACTTGGGTGTGGGGTAGGTGGGGTGTTTAGATATCATTTCACAAATAAAATGTTGAAGTAGGTGAGACTTTGCAAAATGAAGAGCTCCATTTTATTGTATAGACTATGGACTTGAAAGGTACACACACACACACACACGCGCGCGCGCAAAGAAAATTCTCCAGAAACAGAAGAGCAACAAGAATACATAGGAAAGACTTCAAAGGAGGTTTCTAAGCATGGTGTTAATGAAGTAAATCAAATTAATATAGGAGGAGAAGAAAATAGTTTTTCCAGGTAAAAATAAAAACAGAGTAAAGGCACAAAGGAAGTTGGCCTTTTCTTGTTAGGATTAGAAAAAGGGATGTGAGTTAGGGAGGCCAGGAACAAAAGATAATAGAATATTTGCAAGTAATTAGAATATTAGCGGAGTGACTAAAACATCATGCAGGCCAGCAGCTATTCTCATGGTTTTGCTGCCCCAACCCACAAACATCATAACAGTGGCAATGACTCTGGACAGGGGAGGCAAATATGACCCTTCTAGGCCCCTCACTGTTCTCACTTCCCGTGATCTAATATTCTAAGCCATTCTTCTGAACTACTAATTTCATCACTTCCAAAATGTAATTGATGCATTCCCTTAAATCCTTGGAGAATTGTTAGATGGATAGAAAAAGCAAGTATAGTAAAATAATGACAATTCTTTCAACTTTATGTTTGAGATCTTTCATTTAAAAATTTGGGTAAATAAAAACACAGGAGAGGAGTATTTAATTTCTTTCCTTAGAAAGTTGGGAAATTCTTCCCATAATATATTTCTTAATACAGTTCAAATGTGTTGCCTTCTTCTCTTAACCATTCTTCAGCTCTATGGTGAATTCTCTTGCAATTATCAAATATATATGTATTTATTTATGTCAGTCTCTCCAGTTTCTATAATTAACTTTATAATTTCCTTAAGAAGAACAAAGAACATCTACTTATATTTACCCTGTGATTGGCCAATACATATTACATATGCTCTGCATTTTCTTCTGTGTCTTATGAGCCCTTTTAAAACTATTCAGTTGCTGCACAGGCAAAGAATTTATCATTCATCATCAGGTACTTACTTTTTAAAAACATTTTCTCATTAATCAACATGGTTGATTATAATAAAATGAATTTTTTACTCCTGTAGAATGGAGTTCTTGGACTATTTTTTATCCATGATACTATTCATTGTATGGTAATGGCAGCCCACTGTGTTTATATGTTTCTATTAAATATTTCAATTTATCGCATGAACATGAGCTTCATTTTTGGAGGAGAATGTATTCATTTTACTATAGTAGAAGAATAGGTCCAGTAAGCCGAAAATGAAAATGGCATATTTTATAAATAGGTAATAATATCCAAAGACAGTTTTACTGCCTACCAATCTCTAGATTTAACATAGTATAAATAAAATATCCATTTTCTATTCATGCTCTGCTATCTGCAGTCATGTGAACTGAATTTTGCAACTCACTGTCCATGCACTGACTTAAAAACATAGAATCTGATTATTTGAGTAAAATATTGGAAGCCAGTTATTTGGTGGGACAGAAAGGAGAACAAATATTCATTTGGGAAGTCTGCTCTCCCAATCAACCATCCAATACCAGTGCACATTTCCATGTCTAATATTCAGAGTATTTTAAAAAGGTGAACAAGTTAGAGGTTATTTAGTTCCATTGAACATTCATAGAACCTTCAGTAATACTGGGCCAATCAATAAGAGAGATTGAATTGTTCACTTATTTGTCCACAGGGCCTGTTATATGATACAGCAGACACATTTATGCACCTTACCAAATACTTTCCTTGAACTCTGGGCTTTCATATATTATCCTCTTTCTTCCTACTCGAACTGTGGTAGATAGAATAATAAGAAACTGTGAATATATTACATTATATGTAAAATGGGACTTTGTTCTGTGATTTATTTGAGGAATTTGAGATAGATTATTCTGGATTATCCAGCTGGTCCCAATCTAACATACTGTTCCTTACTATTGTAAAAGACAGGAAGGTTAGAATCAGAGAAAGAGATGCGATGTTGGAAGCACAGATCAGAGAGAAATACATTCAAGATACAGTGCTTTTGGACTTGAAGATAAGTAAGGGGCTACTAATCAAGGAATGCAGGCAGCCTCTAGAAGCTGGAAAAGGCACAGAAAGGGATTCATCCCTTGAGCTTCCAGAAGAAACATGGCTCTTTCTATGGCCTGCTTTTAAGACATTTGATCTCTCAAACTATAAGATGATAAATTTGTGTTTTTTTAAGTACCTAAGTTCATGAAGCTTTTGGTATTTTCACCCATCACAGATGTGATACACCTGTGAGCTGGACCTCGTGACTTGTTTTGAGTGACTAGAACATGTCCAAAGTGATGGGATATTACTTCTGAAATTAGGTTACAAAGAGACATGTTCACACTTTCTTGCTTTGCTGAAGCCAACTATCACTTAAGCTTCTCTAAGAAAGGGTATATTTGGCAAAGAATTGATAGGGCCCTCTGGCTAGACAGCCTTGAAAGAACTGAATTCTGCCAACAATAACAGGAATGACTTTGGACTTAGGTCTTTCCTTAGTTGAGCCTTACAATGAGACCAGAGCCCTGAGCAACACCTGGATTGGAACCTTGTGAGAACTTGAGGAAATGTACCCAGCTAAGCTGCATCCAGATTCCTAATGCACAGAAACTGAGATAAGGGTGTGTTCTTTCACCAGGGGTATCCAACCTACAGCTGACAAGCCATATGCTGATTTTGTGAGGGTGTTTTTGGTTCATCTGTGGAGTCAGACATCAATAAAATTATGCTCAGGCCTTTTTGTTTGTTTGTTTTTGGCTAGTTAGTTTTTGTTAGTGTTTGTGTATTTAATTTCACATGTGGCCCAAGACAAGTCTCATTCTTCCAATGTGTGGCAGTGGGAAAAAAAACGGTTGGACACCTCTGAGCCATTAAGCTTTGAGGTACTTTGTTACACAGGAATAAATACCTAATACAGTTTATCATAAAAAGGATATAGCTAGTCATGATGAAGATGGACTCTGTATAACCAGGCCTCACAGTTTCAAGTAAAAATCTGGTGAAATCCAGTGACTCCTATCCCGATGTCCCACCAATGGTAGAAATTTTTTAATAAGAATAGGAAAAGCAGTGTACCATACAGATTACAACACAGTTTAAGGATTTGACTCACCTCTAATTTACTAAGTCAGCTCTTCCGTCGAGCAGCAGGTGAAATCCAGTGACTCCTATCCTGATGTTCCATCATGGTAGAAACTCAGTTATGTTTCTGCTGGTCCTTTTGTTGCTAAAGAAATACTCCACCACCTTCTCTTTCTCAGGCTTCTGTTTGCACATGTCTTTGACACTTGATGACCCCTGCTGCCTGCTTTCTCTTTATATGTTTATCAGCATCTACTCTGGTATAGGTCTGTAGGGCTGCCATACAAAGTGTCATATGCATTGCATTGTTTAAACAGAAATGTATTGCCTCTCAGTTCTGGAGGCTGGAAGTCAAGGTCACGGGGCCAGCAGGACTGATCCCTCCTGAGAGCTGTGAGGGAAAGTCTGTCCCGTGTCTCCTCCTGGAGTCCTCTGGTTTGCTGCTATCTTTGGCATTTCTTCACTTGTGGAAGCATTGCCCTTATGTCTGTCTTCATTTTAACATGGTGTTCCCTCTATCTCTGTGAGTCTGTTTAAATTTCCCCTTTTTATAAAGCCACTAGTCACATTGCATTAAAAGCCCCATTTCAGACTTAATGTGCCCTCTTTTCTCCCTGAATACTTTGCTTTTGGTAGCTTCATCCAAACCCATGGCTTCACCTTCCACTTCAGACTCCCAAGTCTATTCCATAACTGGAGCCATTCTATCAAACATCTTTATCTAACTGCTTGCTTGGCCCCTCCACCCGGGTGTCACAATGGACCAAAAATCTGAACTTTCTAGCTTACTTCACACATGTATTTTTCCAGCTCACCCATCTTGGGATCCTTCTGGACTCTGATGTGAGAGGACTGGCAGGGCCTCCCTCTCATCAGATACCTGTCACATTCTATCAGTTACTGAGGTCTATGGCTTCCCACTACGTGTCTCTCAAATCTTTCCCCCACAGCCATTCCCACTGCTGAGACTTAATTCAGGGCCTTCTCGCTCCTTTTCTGGATGACACCAACTCTCAGCACAGCTCTCAGAACATTATTTTTCACTGTGCACATTTGCTTTATTACTACCCTGTATAAAATCATTTACTAATATATGACATATTAGGGATGAAATTGAAGCATATAACACATCTAATTTCTAGGACTCTGTCCTCTCTTCTAGCCCTTCATCTCCTGGCTGCATGCTGAAGAAAACTCACTGTGAGATGCTAATAGAACATATTAAAAGGATTCTGAGAACAATGTGATCTAGTCTTACTCATCATCAGAAATGCTCCCTAGAATTTGATTTAGATTTGAATTTAGATTAGCATGTGCTTGCATTCCCAATGAATCGTGTATATCCCATTATCATTGTCCTTACCACACTGCATTGTAATAATCAATTTACTTGGCTATTTCCACTATTAGAAAATAAATTTGTTGAGGGAAGTATCTATTTTGCTCTATGCCCTCAGAGCCTGGTGTTGTGCTCAATAATTCCTTGTTAAATGAATGTATAAGTATGTTAGGTACTGTAGTGAACAAATTGCAATTCTTCCCTTTAAGGAATAATATTGAAGAAAACGTATTTTTATATAAATAATTATAATGTCAAGTGAGACATCTCTACTAAGGTAGTGTGCTGACAAAGTGCAACAGGCTAGATTAAGGAGATGATACATGGAGAGAGCCTGAAAGGTTGAAGAAAATGGAATGTCATCTTCTTGTTAAGGAGACTGGGACAAGATGAACTCAAGAACCCACTCAATTTCCAAACCCTGGAAACATGTTGGTTCACAAGCCCATCCCTTTGAAAGAAACATTCCTTCCTGTGCTTAATCATATGACCCTTTGTTCTCAATCTAAAATGGAAGCTTTTATAATTTCACACAATAATCTGTCCAAGTGTAATTCCATGAGAAAACTCTGCAATTTAAGGAAAGGATTTGTGGGAGAGCTTGTTAACAATGTGGAAAGCTGCTCTGTAAGACATTGAACTCCCTATCACTGGTGATGTCCAATGGTAGATATCTAGTAGTTAGACAACCTACTTTTATGGAATTTTTTTAAAAGGTGTCCCTATTGTGGGTAGATAGAAAACTAACTTTATATAAGGCCAATTCCAGGAACAACATTCTGTTATTTCTAATAGCCACTAATGAAACTCACTTTTTAAGTTATCAATAATAAAAAAAAGTGTGCTATATTGTTTTACTTTTTAGTTTTAAAGTCCCAATCTCCCAGGGCTCATACACATACAGTACATAATATACTACATTTTCCTTGTGTTTGTTAATTGAATTTTCCAAATTTTATTGACTTTTTTCTTCTACTTTTAATACAACTTACTGTTTAAAATTGATTTTAGTTCTGTTTAGAGTTTGGACACGTATGTGCATGCGTGTGTTTGCATTTATGCTCACATGAGGGAGGAGGAGAGAGTGAACGCCAGAGAGGTTGAGAGGGGGAGAGAGAGAGAGAACGCTTCTGATCTCTATGGGGTTGAATGTCAACAAAGATTTATTTTTATTCTTTCCAAATACTTGGTCAAAGGGTTATATTTGCAGCAGATTACGAGGGTTAACAAGGGACTTGAGTCTTGAAGTGCCATTCATCTTCTGGTAGCAAGTGCTCAGACTTCTATAAATGGAATGCCATGTTATTTTTAGATAAGGCTTTTGTCAAGAGGATCCAGGACATGATGAACAATGCACAGTCTGATTAGCAACTTTATTTAAACATGCAAAGGGCTGTGGTTCCTTAATGTTACTTGCAATATGTCTGTGCAAAGCCTATTCCCTTAGTGAGTGTACATTATTTGGTTCATAAATTTAAAAGAGGGGCAAAAAAGCCTTTTGAAGAATTCAGGCTTGTTTACTAATAACAAAATATGGAAGATGAAGTGAGAGTTCTGTTAGAGTTCTTGTTAAGTAGTATTATTTACAACTTAAAGTGTATTTACAACTCAAGGTCTCTTCAAGAGTTTCCACTAACATCTATTTTTTAACATTTCCTAGATCCAAATATGCTCATTCTGAAGTCAGAGCCCAAAGACCAATCATATAAACAGGTTATTCTCAACACACCCAGGAGAAGAGGAGATGGAATATAAATACAAACAAAGCAGGTGATTGCTACTTTATTAGACCATTGCAATAGAGAAAATCAAGTTGTGAAAAACACCCCCCTAGGTAGGTCGAGGGGATGCTTCGGAGCATGTATGAGTACCAATCTGTAAGCAGGGAGTTTTGTGTGGCCCTAATTCTTTGTCACCATGAAGGAGGGTTCTAGAGGGTTCATCTGCTACACTATAAAAGATGCACTTGGGGCTAAATAAATAAATGAATTTTCATACCCGGATTCTCCCTTCTTTAAACTTTCTTGCTGAAGGATCATACAATAAAAACTTTCATTTTAACAAAGGTAAACTTTAAAAAGATACTTTTCAAAGTCATATTCCATCTCTTCCTTAGTCTCCTCCTCACTTTTACCATTAAGTTACCAAACTCCTGCTAGGACTTCAGTGTAGCTCTTAAATTTAGAAGGACAACTAGTTCATACAGCCCCCAAGCACATGAGGTAAGTTTTCTTTGAATGGACAGTGCTTTACTTTCTAAGATGAAGGCGCATAATGTTCTTCACAGAAAAGGTAAAGAACCTGTTACTTAGCTAGCATACAAGGAGTTTATTATATTCTTGGGCATACTAAACTCAAGTGGTAAGCAAGTTGACCCAGGGAAGACCACCATATATGTAGATCTACCACTTCTATCATAGGAAAGAACACCCCTGAATTTTCCAGATGCCTACATTGTCAACAAGCTTCTTGACGATTCCTACTACTACCAAATTTTAGAAAACTCTACCATATTTTTCAATCTTTAACTGAACTCCTCTTCCAAAACAGGGGCTAAAACAAAAATAAGTGATTCTCTGACTAAAGGCCAACTTCCCTAACACTTGAATAGTGTTCTGCCTCAGATGAACTATTCTAACTGGACTCTGCTCAGATCCCTGGTAACCGCCAGTCTTAGGTGCCATATTACCATATAGGAAAATCTTGGACTTCTTTTGATAGTTGTAATTCCACATGACTGTTTTTCACTGGCTCAACTAGCCACATATAAAAGGAATTTTCCCTTGTAGCTATTTCATGTTGAATACAATGAAGGACCTTTTCTTAGGTTTTATGAACATGTCATAGGGTCAGGGTTTAGACCTTTGTTCAATGAACATATAGTCTGCATTTTAGGAGACAAGCTCTACTGAAACCAGGAAGCAGTATACTCCTTGAAGAAAGGTTCCCTAGAGGAATTTTCATATCACTTTTCACATACAGACATTAAAATAAAGCTTCTTCCCTTGGGAATCATTTCAAAGAGAAAGTAAATTAGAAGTCCTTTGAGATTTTCTCAAATCTAATCAACATATTTATCATAGGAAAACAAATAACATTTTTGTGATAGCTGGCAATCACACACACACACACACACACACACACACATGAAAAGGATGGCTAGAGCTCATTTAATTAACAGCTTAGATATGATTATTAAAAGTAAAACTAGTTTCTATCACAGATATCCCAGAAACAATAATAAGTAGCTTAGCAAAGTATTTCCTGTACTGTTTTGCCTTGGGGGTTTGGTTATGTTCCCTTGCTTTCATTCAAGTGATCTAAACACAAAGAAATGAGACTGTGGCGCATCAACCCCAGAGAACACTGGCCTGTGATAAGATGCCACCTTCACCATCGAAGCCTTTGATTGAGGAAAGCAACCAGCCAGGGCAGTGAGACACAACGCGTAACCCATCAGATTTGGTGGCTTTCCCAATCAATGCTCCTTCTCGGGTCAGGCTGGAGGCCTTTGTGACATGAGCAAGAACTGCTATGGGGTAATTGCGTGTAGTTATATAAAATGGACGAATGCCAGCCAAGCAAATCGCGTAAAAGGACTGGTCGTGTTCCTTGTTAAATGTTTTGTCAAGCTGACCATGCCCTTTATTTATCTCTAACACAACATGCTTATTCCGCCCCATCTACTGTATTCACCCTGCAAATTTATGAGGCTCTATTAATCTTCTGCCCTGCTGACTATCTCTGTTGCAAAGTGTCAGCAGACTTTTGTACCTTGCTAATGTACAAAGGGCTTCCTATGAGTAATATCAGCATTTTGCCTTTTAATTGCACATATAATTTTTAGGTCTTACAGCTAATAAGGGAATTGAGACCACAGTTCATCACTGTCTTGAATGGTACTCCAGGGGTGTGGGGACTGTGGAAGCTGAGAGAAGAATATAGCTGTTCTGGTTCCAAGCAATAGTTTCTCTCATTATAATGGTATCATCCCCACTATGGTGTTAAGGTTCTGTCACTTTTCCCATTATACACTCCACTTTCTTAGGGTTTTACAACTTCATTGTAAAAATGTACTTTAAAAAAAAAAAAACTTTTAATGCTGCATCTTAGCTCATAAGTATTTTTATCATCCTTCACATCAATTTGAAAAGAAATTAGCTATGTGATGTTTAGAATCAAAGAAACCAATATTATCTATTGGACAGATCCCTGAACTTGTAAGGCTCTCAAATGGGTGCACTTTTGCTAGTCTTTCAGCTGACCTTTTTCTATTGGATTTGTTTTTTTAATACAGACTTAGTTTTAAGTACTTGCAAAGAAAAAAGAAGTCTAAATAAATGGGGGATTAGTGTTTGCAATGTGGGCATTCTGCTTTCGCATTAATAGCCTTTCACAAACATTTTTACTATACCTGAAAAATGTGCATTATTGATGAGTGTACTTCTTACTGTGCAAAAGCCATTAGTAAATAAATGAAAGGTCTGTGGCAAGAAGTTGATGCACAGAGAGGGCCTGGGTGGACAGTGTTTTCAGCCAGCACTTAAAGAGTGGCTGTAATTGTCCTGCCCCAAAAGGACTATTGCATAGGCATTTTCTTACAGCTGCTTCCACAACTTACTGCATACTTCTTTTGGCACTTGGAAAACAGATTCTTGGAAAGCTGTGATTATATAATATTTAGAAACCAAATTGATGAATTTATCATGCAATTAATTTAATTAGAACCAGAAATCAGAAATTCAAATTTAAAAAGAACCAATTTGGGGGAAAGTGGAAAGCCTGCGTTCTTAACTGTTTCTTGAGTGGGCCTCAGCTGCTTTAGCTATGACTCAGGGAGCTGGAATAGGGGTTGATGTTCTTTCTGCGTAGGCAGGAAAAAAAAAAGACAGAATTGGACTGGCTAATCCCATCAAGCAGCGAAGTTTCCAGTAAACTGAATGCCCTGTGGGGCAACTTGAGACCCTGTTTCCCTCCCTGTGTGGTATCTATATTTCCTCCACATCTGAGAATTACCCAAGAGGTTAACCCACCTCACTATGAGGTGGAGGCCTCCTTTCTCTGGCAATGTGACTCTCAAGACTTCAGTGTGAGCTTAATTTACTCATTCCTGGGAGCTCAGGAATTTTAGGTCATTTCTGGTTGAATTCCTAAGCAATATGTGAGAAGCAGAAGAAAATCCTATAGTGATTCTAGGTGTACCATGAAAGGTACCAAGCTGAGTCAAGACAACGAAGGTTCTTCATGATTATAGAGAAAAATCTAGCTTTTTAATAAAACAAAATTCATAAAAATACATTAACTTAATTGAGTGACTATTGAATGGCATATGCTTTCTCTGCTAATTCTCTCATTAATTTGGGTTATGGATATTATTTTTAAGTGAGATGAGAAAGTTGGGATTGAAAGAGCTTATATAAATTTTCCAAAGCGGGGACAACCTAAGACAGGATATGGAGAGGCTGCATGGTGGATTACATTCATAGTACCCAAAGACGGGTAAGATCACTCTGCATTCAGTCAACCTAAGACAGGGACCAAACCATTGATGTTTGTATCCCCATGAGGGGTAAGACTGAAACTGCAAGAGCAGGCAACCTAAGACAGGGGCTATGTTTTTCCGCCATACAAAAAACAAGAGGGAATTGTTGGGCCCTGCCATGTGCCTGAGGCCTAGTGCAACTTCCCGAGCCCGACTAGAAGCAGATCCATCGAGCTACTTCC
>CAUYPK010018127.1:0-14918 GCA_963574355.1 Loris lydekkerianus | reverse complement strand
GTTTAGTTATGGCAAATTTCTTCAACATGTGAATGTCATTAAAGTATTTAATTTCTCCATCATAGATGAAACTCACTTTAGCTGGATACACGATCCTGGGTTGAAAGTTATTTTGTTTAAGGAGATTAAAGGTCGATGACCACCCTCTTCTAGCTTGAAAGGTTTCAGCGGAGAGGTCTGCAGTCAGTCTAATGTTCTTTCCCTTGTATATTATGGTTTTCTTACGTCTTACAGCTTTCAGAATTTTCTCCTTCATATTAACTTTAGCGAAGTTAATTATAATGTGTCTATGAGAATTTTTATTTGGGTTGAGTCATGCCGGTGTTCTAAAACTGTCTGCTATCTAAATTTCAGAATCTCTGGGCATGTCTGGAAAATTCTCTTTAATTATTCCATGAAGCAAAACATCTGTCTCCTTTGCAGCAACCTCATCACTTTCAGGTATTCCTATAAGGTGAATATTAGACCTCTTTGAATTATCCCAGAGCTCTCTGAGAGAATGATCCATCTTTGTTCTCCACTTTTTTTCCTCTTTGAGTATTTGGGAGCATTCAAAAGCTTTATCTTCAATATCGGAGATCCTTTCTTCTGCCTGCTCCATTCTGTTACTGAGGGATTCTACTATATTTTTTAGATCTTTGAGGACTGCAAATTCTTGCTTCAATGTGTCAAAATCTTTGGTCATTTTATCTTTAAATTTGTTGAATTCTTGAGACATCTTTTGAATTTTTGCTTTGAATTCTAATTTCATCATTTCCTCCATTTTGTTGATCTTATTTGCTATTCAAACTCTGAACTCGCTTTCTAACATCTCAGCCATTTGTTTGTGAATGAGATCTTGTGCTGTGTCTGCTTTATTGTTTCTTGGGGAAGTTGATCTACTCTGATTATTCATGTTGCCAGAGTTTTTCCGCTGATTCCACCTCATGATTGTTTTTCACTGTTGGCTAGTTGGTCTGGTAAGGTGAGATTGGATTGAGGCTTCCTGAGGTTGTGGTTAACCAGCCCTTTTAAGGATCTGGGACTTATGACTGCAGCTTTTTCCCCTTTAGCTTTGCAAAGGACCTGTACAGTATTACAGTCTGAGGCTGGGGAAACCTGCTTGGTGTGGTGGGGTTAGGTGCCTCAGTCTTGTATTCAACTGGTTCTTGTCTGATCCTGATGGATCAGTGACTCTGGCGAAGTCTTAGCTGTGAAGAAATACAAGCAATTAAGAAACCCCACCTCCCCAGACAACAACTGGAATGGGAAAATCGACCCTTCCTGTTACTACGCAACCAGGGTATCACCTGAGAGGGTCCTTGGGTGACTGTCCCAAGTTAAGGGTTCCGAACCAATTGACCCAGTCAGTACAAACTCTCAGGTGGGAGAGTTTGAAAGGTCTCTAGCAACTAGATAGCAGAGGTCTACTAGCTGCTCTCTGGTGCTCTACGGAGTCAGAAAGGCCCACTGGTAGCACAGTAGGACAAGGGGACTGAGTCACTTTCTCCACTGTGTTCCTTTTTCACGCCCAATCACTCCACAGGGCTGCAGTCCTGCTCCCTCCAATAATGCGAAGTGCCAGGGTTTAGTGCCTGTCAGAGTCAAAGGCAGATCAATGACCCCAAGGCCCGGCCACTGCCCTCAGCTACCAGCCAGCTGGGGGAGCTGAGGCCTACGTGCCTCGGGTGTTCAATAGCCACTGGTGAGTGTTCCACTTGGGCTCAGTCTAGTCCTGGGAGTACCAGGCCAGCAAATACTTATCTCCCTCAGCCACCATGCCTTTGCCCCTGCCGTTCTTCAGCACAAGTATCCCTATAGAGTGAGTTCTGGTTTCCTCTGGCAGTGCACAGAGTTGGGGGGAGTGTTTCTCCAAGATTAGGCACCAGCGTGGTCACTCTATTATTGCTGGATCTTTGTGGAAAGTGCCCCTGCACAGCTCCTCTGCCATTGCCAAAGCCAGAGAATTCTAGCTGTAGGAGCAGCTCTAGGAACGTGCCGCACACAGATCCGGTAGCAAGGCAGGGTATGCTGCACGCAGTTCTGGCAGTGTCCAGCACCCAGTGACTTCAGCAAGGAGAGCACTACTTCACTGGCGATTCTGGTCGGGCGGGGGCCCAGCGCAGAGGCAGGGCAGGCGTGGCGCTGGTGCAGCCTTAGCGGTCTCCAGCCAGGCGCAGCAGAGTCAGGGAGGGCACCGGGGGCAGGGCTCGGGACCCATGGCTCAGCTTGGAGACAGGGAGGGTGCAGGGGACCAGCCTGGTGGGGGCCAGGGCACTAGGTCAGGCAGACTGGAGGGTGGGGGGCCGCTGCTCAGGAGCCTCCTCCCTCAGTCTCTGCAGAGGTTAGGGATCTGGTTTATCCGGTGAGGGGGGAAGGGTGGACTGGAAGTTCAGAATGGCAGGGAAAATGTTAGTTCAATTTTTCTGCCTGGTAAGAGAATGTTCAGAGTCACCATAGGATCCCTCTGGAGGAAGTAGTCCCCACTTCCTACTGCTCTCACCCGTGGGTTAAGACAAGAGATCCTCAGTTCACTACTCACCTGTAGAAAACCCACAAGAGCAAACGAAGAGCGAAAGGAAAAGGAAAAAAGAACCTGCAGCTTTCTTGGGGTAGGGGTCGGGCACTTTTCTATTCAGTTGAGTTTTGTACCTGAAGATTGTTGTCTTGGAATCGCACCTTGCCTCAACAGGGGTGACCTGCAGTTATCTCTCTTCTCTCTCGGCTGGGCTCCCTGTCTTCAGCTCAATTGGATACTTTCTGGACGTTATCCTTCTCTCTGGACAGGAGCTTCTGTCAGAGGCTGCTTCCAGTTGACCATCTTGCCCCAATCTCCCAATTAATCCCCTTGATTTTATATTATTGATCTAACAACAATAGACCCTTTGCTTGCACCTCCAGTTTGATACACCGATTTACTTCCTTATATCTATGATTTTATTCTCTCCTGGCATATTGAATCTAAGGATGGATTTGGTAACAAACCTTACGGTTTACCCTTCCTTAGGACTGCCTACATCTGTATATTGCCCCTTATGGGCAGCTCAGATATTAATCATCCACCAAGAAATCACAAAATGGAGCAGTGACCACTCTTCTTCATATCAGTGATACTGGAGGATGTTTTATGAAGCTTGGGAACCCATAGAGATGTGTAGGAGCTCTGTTCCATCTCATCCAGCTGGCCAATTATGCAGCTGTAGACACTGACTGAATATCTCTTCGAGTTCAATCTGTTGGCAGCTAGGAAAATGGGTTTGAGGGGAGCGGGAGGGAGGAATCTTTCAGGTTTCTGACTTGAATGATAAGTGGATGGTGAGGACATCCAAATTAATAGTGAATAAAGAGGGGTACAAATTTTGAAGGGGAAAACTGATGAGCTTAATTATGAATATTAAATTTTAGGATGTCCTAAAGCAGCAGTCCTCAACCTTTTGGCACCAGTGACTGGTTTTATGGAATACAATTTTTTCATGGGCAGGGGTGGGGTAAGACAGAAGGTAGAGCTCAGGTGGTGATACAAGCAGTGGGGAACAGCCGTAAATATAGATGAAGCTTCTCTCACTCCCCTATCACTCACAACAGACTGGAACCTTTTTGACAACAGGGACCAGTTTCATAGAAAATAATTTTTCCATAGATGGGAGATGGGGAGGAATGGGACAGGAAGTGGAGCTCAGGTGGTGTGGCCAGGTTCCTAACAGGTCACCAATGGGTACTGGGGACTGCAATACTAAAGAACTTCCAAGTAAATGTGTTTTGTAAGCATTTGGGAGGAAGAATCTGAAAATCAGGGAAAAGGTTAAATCTGAGAATTCTTAAAGCACAAAAATGAGTAAGATTGCCATGGATATAATATAGTAGTATTAGAAGTACAGTAAGAGCAGACTCTTTTTTTTTTTTTTTTCCCTAGAGACAAAGTCTCACTTTATCACCCTCGGTAGAGTGCTGTGGTGTCACAGCTCACAGCAACCTCAAACTCCTGGACTTAGGTGATTCTCTTGCCTCAGCCTCCCGAGTAGCTGGGACTACAGGCGCCCACCACAATGCCCGGCTATTTTTTTTGTTGCAGTTTGGCCGGGGCTGGGTTTGAACCCGCCACTCTCAGCATCTGGGGCTGGCCGGCACCCCACCCAGTGAGCCACAGGTGCCACCCAAGAACAGAACTTTTAAATGATGAAGTGAGTGGACCTATGAAGAAAAGACAGAGAAAGAATGATCTGAGAGTAACAAAAGCCAGAGAAGGCTCTTCCACACTCCCAAACTAAGCAAAAACAAAACATAAAGGAAAACAAAGAAAACTGAAAGGATGTATCAACGAAGTCAAATATTGCAGAATAAAGTAACTAAAAACTGCCTTTGGATTTGGTAATCGAGGAGTCATACAATCTTACTAAGAATAATTTCATTGGAATAGGAGAAGAGAAAGCTTCATTGTAGTGTCTTGGGGTATGAAAGGAAGTTGAGAAACTGGAAACCGCATCTGTAGGGGATTCTCTTAAATTTCCAAGAAGAAAGATACAGTGGTAGTTAAATCCTTGTTAAGCCTAGGATCCAGGCCTTCCTCCTAATCCCTTAATCCTGACCAATCTCTTAAGAGTGGAACTTCTCAGGCAGCCAAAACAAGGAACTAAGACTTTCTTACAAATCTAAGCTATAAAGGCTCAAGAGATCCTCGTTTTCTGCTACTTCATGTGTGTTAATGTAATATTTAAATGCTCATCTCCCTCCTGTCAGGGTATCCCAGATCAGGTGTTCTATAACCTCTAACTCTTCCTCTTTGTTTTGCACTGAAAAATTTTTGCAGTAAAGTAAGTGAACAGTGACATTGTAATGGGACTAATCTTAATCCTATCTGTAGTGTACTTTTTAAAAATCATATTTGAAGTTTGTTATTAATAAAGAATTACTTGGTGTTGCTTCTTCACAACTATTTATGGTACGTGTGCTCTGAGACCATTGTTGATAAGTTGAAATGTAGAGTAGCAGCTGTGTAAAGTTGTTAATACATCCCGAGCCTTATCTGAGTGGACTCAATGTTTCCCATTGGTGTGGGGTGCAGCCTTCCTAGAAACTCATGACCACTAGGCATTTACTGTCCTTACACAGTAGCTTTCACTTTCAGCTTTTTACTACCGATAATACTTAGAGGCCCTAACGTAAGATTTTCTCAGTATCAGGGCTGTCAATGATGTTGAGAAAACTATTTTCAGACCAGAAGTCAGAAGAACTGTGCTGACCCAGGTCTCTGACTTTGCCATCACCTTTGTATGTTCATAGCTGACTTAGACTTGTATATGCACAGATAAAGGTCCTTGCCTCTTTGCTTCCTGCAGTAATTAGGGACTCCACTTCACTGTCTCCCTCCATTTCCTAACTTTATTGATGCTCTAGACAAGACTTGTAAAGACACCTTGTAAGAGGATATATAGCACACAGACTGACCTTTGAGTTTTAGCCTCTGGGATCCAACTGTTTGCTTCCACATTTTGGGGGGAGTTCTCATTTTGTTTTTCCAGGTGCCAGTTCCTAAACTGGAACTCCCTAAGGAATCTTCAACCTGTTTTTCTATCGTTGCTAAGTATCATCTTAATAAGCTTCCTTAGTTTCTATAGAAAGCTAGGAACTGACTAGTGTAATGAAATCAAAGAATGGAGTAAGCACAAATTTATTCTGCTTTCTCTATCCGAGGTCCTGGGTACATGGGGCTGCAATCATCTGCTGTCCAGGATAGCCATATGTCTTCAAAACTGTTTTGTTACAAAATCCTTTTGTCATAAAATAATCATGGTCCAACCCTACTAATGGTCTTTTTGGTGAGGCTAACATGTCAAGATTTCGTCCATCTTTTTGGACCTTGGATCTTTGTCCCTTTAGACATGATTTTATGTTTATTAAATTCAACATGTTTAAAACTACTGTAAGCAGCTGCTTCTTCAACCTGCTCCCCTTGTTAGATATTAATACCACCATCTTCGTAGAAGCTCAAGCCAGAAACCAGGGATCATACTTTATTCCTCTCTCTTTAACCCTCACCAAAATCCATTCTCTCTGGTTCTTAAATATTTCAAACAACAATCCACTAATGTCTATTAATTAGTGCCACTCAAGGCAACTTCCATCTGTTACCCAGATTACTGTGACAACTTTCTAACTCGTCTTATTGCCTCCAATCTTCTCTTTTGTTGTCCAGAGGTGAAAATTTTTTCAAAAATGCAAACCTGTGCTTAAAATTTCTTAGTAATTATGTGTAGGAGAAAAGTCTAAACTCTTTAATATGAGTCTTACAAAGTATTTTATAATCTACCTCATCTTTGTGCCCCTTTTTTTATTGTTGGGGAATCATTGAGGGTTTCATGCCCCTTTTTTAATTCACATTCTCTGTCACAGCCATACTACTCTTTCAGTTTCTTATGCTACCATATTCATTCTCACTTCTTAACTTTTCCTGGTAAAGCTTTGACATTTGAAGATTCCGTATTTTGACCAAGTGACTCTTACTGATTCTTTATGATGCAGGTTAAACATCTTTAGGGAGATCTTCCCTGAACTACTAGATTACTTGCCTTTGCTATGTGTTCCATAACAGTCAATACATTTTAATTGTAATTACTTGGTGGTTGTTGTTGTTGTTGTTGTTGTTGTTGTTGTTTTTTGAGACAGGGTCTTGATCTCTTCTCCAGGCTAGAGTACATTGGTGTCATCATAGCTTGCTGCAGCCTCAAATTCCTGGGCTCAAGTGATCCCCCTGCCTCAGCCTCCCAAGTAATAGGCATGTGCCACCATACCCAGTTAACTTTTGTATTTTTTGTAATTACTTACTTTGGTGTAATTACTTGTTAAGTGCCTAAACCAGTGATTTTCTACCAGTGTGCTGTGGCACATTGATGTGCCATGAGAGGCTCCTAGGTGTGCCTAGAAAATTTTTAAAGAGCATTAATTAAATTATTTTCAGAAGAGGTTCAAAACACAGCAAATATATTTTTTTCACTCTTTTTTAAATTGACATAATCTAAGTGTACCATGGAGGATTAACTATAGGTTCCAGCATGCTGTGAGATAAAAAAGTTGAAAAACACTACCCTAAACCATAAATCTGTGAGGGAAGTTACTGTGCTATCTTGTTTGTCCTTGTAAGCTTTTCAGTGGGGTGAAATGGACTTTCTTGGGAACTTAACGTTTCTTGTTTTTTCTTGCAGATTCATGTGAAGGTACAAATGATTAGGTTACATTGTTTGTGTTTGTTAGGTAAAGTTCAAGTTGTGGTTGAGCCCCTCACACACCGGGAGGGGGGTGCTGTGTACCCTTACATTGCCTATTAGGTGAGAGCTAATGGGTCTTGGCACCCATAGTATTCATGTGTAGGGTGAATAGCCCCAAGTTCAGAATGGAAGACCTTTAAGTCCTTTCTGGGCAGGACATTGTTTTTTCTAAATATTCAAGACATGCACACACATATATATGCTTTAAAAGACCTGTAAGTCTTATAAAGGAATTTTACCTAATTGGAAATATTGAATATCCAATGACTAATGCCATACAGAGAAACTGACAGACATTTCTATTTTAGAGCACTATGTTTGGAATTTTGAAATTGATGTTATATTTTGTGTTTCTTATAGGTGAAATGAATCAGAAATACAAAGAGCTAAAAAAAAGGGAAGAAAATATGGATAGTAAGTGATATTCATATAGATAAAGTATTATATTCTCAGATTGCTGTTCATTATATGAAATCAGAGCTCTCACTTTGGGAACATAGAATAGCTAATAAGTGCAGAAGTATGGATACTCAAAGCATTTTGCCTTGAAGAATAAAAATTTCTAGTGTAATTTAAGGATGAGTAGAGAATTTTAAAAATATATATGTGTATGTATAAGTATTTGCATGTTAGAGATGAATTTTTAAGCTAGTGCTTGCATTCATTTGCATTCATAGTCTATATAGAGAGAACCTATAGACCACTTACTGATTGAACATTAATCTTCTCTTTTTCATGCTTTATTTTTTTTCCTTAATATCTTTCACTTTTATTTTTATTGTTTAATAATATTTATCTCATTATTTATTAGCCCTCATCTCAGATTTTGTTACCAACACCAACTGTAATTTTGGTAGTCTTCTATTATTTTTTTATTCACTTCAAAAAAAAGAATCTTAGCTTCTTTATAAATGGATCTTCATTTAAATTTGTATTATACATTATAATTTTTTTTTTGAGACAGAGTTTTATTGTGTTGTCCTTGGTAGAGTGCTGTGGCATCACAGTTCACAGCAACCTCCAGCTCTTGGGGTTAAGCAATTCTCTTGCCTCAGCCTCCCAACTAGCTGGGACTACAGGCACCTGCCACATCATCAACCTTTTGTTGCAGTTGTTTAGTTGGCCCGGGTCAGATTCGAACCCACCACCTTTGGTGTTTGTGGCTGGCACTGCAACCACTGTGCTATGGGCACCGAGCACCATACATTATAAATTTTTAAAAATTGACTTTTTTTTTTTTTTTTTTTTTTTTAGACAGATTCTCACTATGTCAGTCAGTAGAGTGCCATGGCATCACAACTCACAGAAACCTCAAACTCTTGGGCTTAAGTGATTTTCTTGCCTCAGCCTCCCAAGTAGCTGGGACTATAGGTACCCACCACAACACCCAGCTATTTTTTTTTGTTGCAATTGTCATTGTTGTTTAGCTGGTCCAAGCCGAGTTTGAACCCACCAGACTTGTGCATGTGACCAGCACCATAACAGGCACCACGCCTAAAAATTGACATATATTATCTATTACTGGTTTCCTTTTAAGTAATCATTTTGCTACAATCTGAAATTTTATAGATCTGAGATCAATTATTACCTTTGTAGAGGTATGCTGTAAAACAGTAATTGTCAACTCTGATTTCACAATGTACCAAGATTTCTTTAAAATCTCAGCAAATATCAGAAATTATCTCAAAATAATAATAATAATTATTATTATTATTATTTAGAGTTCAGTGGCATTATTATAGCTCACTGAAACCTCAAGACTTCCTGGGCTCAAAATAATCCTCCTACCTCAGCCCCTTAAGTAGCTGGGAGTACAGGTGTGCACCACAATGCCCAGCTAATTTTTCTAATTTTTTAGAGCTTGGGGTCTTATTCTTGCCTAGGCTGGTCTCAAACTCCTGGCCTCATGCAATCCTCCCACCTTGGCCTCCCACAGCACTTGGTTTACAGGCATGAGCCACTGTATCCGGCTATTGCTTTCTTTTTTTTTTTTTTTTTTTTTAAAGTGTTCTTCATAAAGAAGAGCCTCTAAAATCAAGGAATGATATGTTATAACTCCACAATTTTGGAAATTATTAGCTACTACATAGTATGATTGTTTGGCACTTAGGGGTTTCTTAATAAATGTTTATCAAATGAATTCAAGAAATTTCTGTATTGCAGAATATTAAAAGTATAGGTCATCTATCCCAGATTTCTTCCTGTGTTTTAATTATGGTTTGTTTTCTTTTCCTTTTTCTTTTCTTTCTTTCTATTTTTTTTTTTTCCTTGAGACAGAGTTTCACTTTGTCATCCTTGATAGAATGCCGTGGCATCAAAGCCACAGCAACCTCAAATTCCTGGGCTTAAGCAATTTTCCTGTCTCAGCCTCCCTAGTAGCTGGGACTACAGGTGCCCACCACAACACCTGGCTATTTTTTTAGAGACAAGTTTTCACTCTAGCTCAAGATGGTCTCGAACCTGTGAGCTCAAGCAATCCACCCGCCTCAGTGCCCAAGTGCTGTGATTACAGGCGTGAACCACCACACCTGGCCCTGTGGTTTGTTTTCTTTACAAAATAACTTGTGAAAAGATATGTTCATGTATCCCTTCTTATGTGTAAAAATCTCATATGACTACTTAATATATCATCAGTGGATCATAGAATTAATATAATTGCACTTGAAACCTGTATTTAGATGTCAAAGTAGGATATTGAAGAAAATTCAGTTTTAAAAAAAATATTGATTGTGGTCTCCTCCCACAATATTCAAATAAATTTTTTTTTTCAAGTAAGAAATATACTTAATGTATAAGTAGGGAAAAAGTATAATGGAAATCCATTATAGAAATCTATTACCACTGGGGGTAATTTCATGTTAATAATAAAATTAGTTTTAATTGAAATAGTTTTTTTAGAAGTTTCATAAAAATACTTGAAGACTAAATAGGAGCAATTTATATGCTAGTTCCGTATTATTTAAATAAAAGGATGATTTCCTAAAGTATTTATTTATAATCTGAATACATTTATTTAGTTGAAATTAATCCAGTATTGTAAGTAAAATATTCATTTTTCAATAAAATAAATATTAGTAATATTAATTTCAGAAGTAAAGTTAGTGGCCAATTATAGATCTATCAAGCAGATCCTATGTAAAAACAGTTTTCTTCTTATATCCATGTTGTCAGCTGTTTTTTTTTTTGAGCCTATTATAACTTTCTAATTTACTCATATCAAGGTTACAGCAATTAGGCTTTCAAAGTTTGAAATTATGTGGAAATGATCTTATTGAGTAATTACCATTGAGTTAGTAAAAAATTTAACAGTGATTGTTTAAAATTTATATTTGCTTTGAATTTCTAAGAAGTGCTCTCAAGACCTACAAATCAGAGTTTACACAGTATTAACTGTATCAACAGTAGCCTCTCTTGTCATGTTTTTCAATTGGTAGCTTTTATTGAGACTTTTGAGGAAACTAAGAGTCAAGAACTGGAACGGAAGGCACAGATAGAAGCCAGCATTGTTTCACTTTTGGAGCACTGTAGTCGTGTAAGTACCACGTGCCTATAATGGTGTCATTATTTTTCTGTGATTGACTTTTCAAATACAACTCAAAAAATGTCTGTCAATATCATATCTGTTCATTTAAACTGTTTCCTTTAAATTCCCTTGCTTGCTATTTAGTTTCTTTAAGCTATTAATTTTTATTTCTCCAACAATGTCAGCTCAGTAGGGAGATAGAGGAAAGGGATGCCATATACATAAAATTCATATTCTGTGGTAAATGAGGCACTAATTTAGAGTCATCAGGAAGACTTTCTTCCATTGTAATCTATCTGAACTTGTAAAAAGTAACATTTTCATAGATAATTTTGAAACCTAGACTGAAAATGTTAATATACTTTATACTGTAATTTATATTATAAATGAAGGGATTCTTTTCTTGTAGATGTACCTAATGAGCATCTTGAATGATCAAAAAATATTTATTGAGCATGTGCTGGGTGTCCCTCTCCAATATTCTTAGTGTTTTAAGGCTCTAACCAGTTCCAAAATATTGTTGAATTTTTTCTACAGTGAAATAAAGCAATTGAAAAAATTTTCTTAATTTATAGTCTCTTTTTATTGAGGAAACCTGACTTTAAATGTCACTGTGTTTTTCTATAAAACATTTTCTCGGTTATTACTTAAGAAATGTATGATTTCCTTAAGTACTAAGTTTGACAGTTGATAATCTCTGACATTTTACTTTGACATTTCTTGTTGTATTTTTATTGTGAAGGTACATCCTCATCCTTTCAAATGTACATTTTAGCTTGTGATTATCTTTTAAAAATTTTTAGAGCAATTTCTATTAAACCAGGGAAAAAATCAAAAATCCGTTCTTCTTTTGTTTTTGTTTTTTTTGTTTTTTTTAATATGAATTCCATCATGGAACAGTTCAGATAGCTCAAAATAGCAAGGAAGTGGGAAGGAAATGGCTAATAAATGAATGCGCATAGTACATTGATAGTTTGAGAAGTTTTGTTCTGGTGATTTTGATCTTGAAAATAAGCCAGTTGGGCTACTGGAGACTGAGTTGGATAATGATGAGCTGAAAGCTCCAGTGGAAGCAAATTCATCTCAACCTGCGTGTGAATTAGCAGTGAAGTTTGATGTTACTATTACAACAATATTAGAAAAAAAAATTAAACCATTTGAAACAAATCAGCAAAATAAAGCTGTTAGATGGGTTCTGTGTGAATTAAATGAGCACCAGAAGAGAAATCTTGAAGCCTGCCTTTCTTTGCTGAAACAACATAAATGTAAACTGTTTCTACATTGTATTATGTGGTGAAAAATGGAGTCTCTTTTTTGTTGTTGTTTGTTTGTTTAGCAGGCCTGGGCCAGGTTCGAACCCGCCACCCCTGGTGCGCGAGGGCTAGCGCTCTATAACCATTGAGCTACAGGTATCCAGCCAGAAAAATGGATTCTTTTTGACAATCCCAAGTGTTCAGCATGATAGTTAGATAAAGATGAAGTGCAAAAACACAGTCCAAAACCAAATATTAATGAAAAAAAAAGCTAATGGCGTCTGGTGTTTCAATGCTGGTATTGTCCACTACAGCTTCATGAAACCTGATCAGCAGATTTGGGTGAAATCATGAGAATGCTTTCATTTAAGTAGCCAACCAAGTTTGGTTAATAGAGACAGGCCCATCTTGCAAGATGGCATTGACCATATATACATAAACAACGCTGCTCTCACTTCAGAAACTGGACCTGGCACTGTATCCACTGTATTCACCAGACCTTGCCCCAACTATCTATCACTTTTTCCAGGCTTTGGACCATTTCTTGCAAGGAAAAATATTTAGTTCTCAACAAGCTGTAGAAAACATCTTTCACGATTTCATTGCCACTTGCTCTCCAGGCTTTTTTGCTGCTGGCATAAATAAGCTGCCATTAAGATGGCAAAAAACTGTGCTGTTTCTTGTTTGAATTATAATAAACTTAATTTTGATGCAAAATTCAACATTTCATATTTAATAAATAAGTTGAATGACATATTTCAGAAAAGAATACAAGCGTCTCATCCTTTAACAGTGTTTTCCAGGGGTTTTATTAAAGAGTTAAGTCAATGGAGTATTTTTTATTTTTATTTCTCTGCAACTACAGGATTTAAATCGTATGAAACAGATATCCTCTGTCACCAATCAAGAGCTAAAAATGATGCAGGATGACCTCAATTTTAAGTCTACTGAAATGCAAAAATCACAAAGTACAGCTAGAAATTTGACTTCAGGTAAGAAAATAACCTAGATTTTAGTATTCTTTATTTTTACTATAACAGATTGGAACTTTAAAAAATATACTAATGTTATTATCTTTGACTTTGTTTTGAAGGCCTCACTGGCTGAGGTTATAATTTATGATTGCTTATTGCCCCAGTGATTTGTAGTTGTCCTGTGTGACTCTCCTCATCATCTTAACAGCATTATTTTAGTATAAATCATTCATTTAACATTTATTGAATATTTTCTTCATGCCTGTGCTATATCCTGGGTATTATCAAAGATGAAGCCAGATAGTAGTTAAAGAGGTAAGGACCAATTTTAAAATAATATTGTAGGATGGGCGGAGGGAGGGTGATTGGTGGAATTATACCTGCGGTGCATCTTACAAGGGTATATGTGAAACTTAGTAAATGTAGAATATAATTGTCTTGACACAATAACTAAGAAAATGTCAGGAAGGCTATGTTAACCAGTGTGATGAGAATATGTCAAACTGTTTATAAAACCAGTGTATGGTGCCCCACGATCGCATTAATGTACAAAGCTATGATTTAATATTAATTAAAATAAATAAATAAATAAATAAAATAATATTGTGTAAGCCAAGTCCAGCCCTGAACTGAACTCAACTTCGATTTGCACAGAGGTAAGTAGGCGTTTTAAAGGGAGAATAAGGGAGTAGTGGGGATGAGGAAAGCCAGTAAGGGAAATAAAGAACTACGAAGTGTTGGTCAGGGTAAATACTGATTAGGCCACCTATATCCTTTAGCTGTCAATTATAGAAGTCAGATTTTTTTTTCTTTTTTTTTTTTTTTTTTTTTTTTGAGACAGAGTCTCACTATGTCACCCTCAGTAGAGTACCATGGCATCACAGCTCATAGCAACCTCAAACTCATGTGCTTAAGCAATTCTCTTGCCTAGGCTTCCCAAGTAACTGGGACTACAGGTACCTGCCACAATGCCTGGCTATTTTTTTGTTGTAGTTGTCATTGTTGTTTAGCTGAACTGAGCCAAGTTCAAACCCGCCAGCCCCAGTGTATGTGGCCAGGTACCATAGCCACTGAGCTAGCCGTAAGTCAGAATTCTGTCCTCCTGTGGAAACTGGAAGACTGAAGCCCTAACCTTCCTGATGATCACATTTTATAGGAGTGACTTTCAGGTCCTTGAGAAAGACACTTCTGACTTATGGAAGATACATACACCTCAAAGGAACAAAAGATACATACATCTCAAAGGAACAAAAGAAGGAATCACAATCACAAGCTCTTTCGAGTAAATTCTCTATTGTCTGATATTGGTTAGAACAAATAGTAAATTCTTTTGGCAGTCTTGAGCTTTCTTAGGAAGGCACTTTAAAGAAGGAGTAGGATCATCCTAGAGATGTGGCCTTAAGCTTTTAGAAATTATTTAGTGTTTGTTTAAATCTTTTAATATGGGTAGAAGGGAGTGGATGAAATAATTTGTGTCTGTAATTTTTATAGGTGAGATTGAGGCCTTGTTGAGAAGAGGTTATCTAGCTAGAGTTTGATCAAGGAGAGAATCTTTGTCAGTTTACAGAGGCTATAAATATAATTCTATCCTTTTCCTTGAGTAACGTTCAGCCTGGTGGAATGACAATTATAATACAATGAAATAATGCTATGATAGAAATAAATGTAAGAGCAATGGAGGAGTACATAGGGCATAACCAGTCCAGTCTTGGACAGTTAAGGTCATAGAGGAGGTGTTGTTTCATTTTATTTTATTTATTTATTTTTTTTTATTATTATTATTTTATTATTATTATAGATAAAAATATGCACCATAGATGTGGCCCAACCCATCACCCTCCCTCCACCCAAACCTCCCCCCTCCCTTCCCCTTCCTTGGTCCTCTCCTCATAGTCTTGTGGTATAGTTGGGTTATAGCCTTCATGTG
>CAUYPK010018124.1:0-10002 GCA_963574355.1 Loris lydekkerianus | reverse complement strand
ATGGCCTCTATTAGTTTAAGAAATGTCCCTTCTATACCAATTTTCTTAAGTGTTCTGATCATGAAGGGATGCTGGATATTATCAAAAGCTTTTTCTGCATCAATTGAAAGAATCATATGGTCCTTATTTTTAAGTTTGTTTTTGTGTTGAATTACATTGATAGATTTACGTATATTGAACCAGCCTTGAGACGCTGGGATAAATTCGACTTGGTCATGGTGTATAATTTTTTTGATGTGTTGACCACTCCAGTATTCTGAAGAGAACATCAAGATGTTGCCATCATGAGGAATCTGCCCTCCTCATGGCACCATATTGAAGATTTAAGTAAAGATAGAAAGGCCAGGTGCAGTGGTTCACGCCGGTAATCCTATCACTTTGGGAGACTGAGGCAGATGGATTGCCTGAGCTCAAAAGTTCAAGACCAGCCTGAGCAAGAGAAAGACTCCCATCTCTTAGAAAAAAAAAAAAAATCCAGGTATTGTGGTGGGTGCCTGTAGTCCCAGCTACTTGGGAGGCTGACACAAAAGGATCACTTGCGCCCTAGTGTTTGAGGTTGCTGTGAGCTGTGACACCACAGTTCTCTACCAAAGGTGACAAAGTAAGATCATGTCTCAAAAAGAAAGGAAAAGAAAAGATAGGAAACCGGTCCTAAAATATTGACCCTCAAAACTCCAATAAGTTTGTGAAAGGATGGCATTATTGACGAACTAATTGAGAAAAATAAACTAACAAAAAAAAAAAAGGGAGAGAAAGATCACAGCACACAACCACCCCTTTGTTGGATTAAACACTTGTGGCTTAACTCATGTTGTTTTTAAGATTAACCACTTGTGGCTTAACATGTTGTCTTTAAGGGTTTGTTTTTATAGCACTTGAAAAGAACTGAGCAGATAGGAGTGTGACCCAATTCCCACCAGATCACATTCTAGGCTAGGGAGACTGATAATGCCAGCCTCATAGAGAGAAGGCAAGGAAAAAACAAACACAACCACGTCACAGCTGCCTCTTGCTATCAGCTGGCAACAGTAACTATTCTTTTCTTTCTTTCGCTTTATCCCAATAAAAACCCCAAACCCCTTAACCTTGATAGTAACACTTCTTCTTTCCTTTGTGCTGTGCCCTCTCCTTTTGGAAAGTAAAATAAACTTTTTCTTTAAACCTATCCTAATCTTTGTGTAAAATATTCTTTCTCAGCCTGTGCTGCAAGTTCCCATCATATCAGTTTGTATGAAAGAAAACTAGAAGTTTAATCAAGTTGATGGTAGAAGTGGAAAGAACTCTGGAACAGGGAGTCCATGTATCAGAAAGCTATAACCTTTCTCCTCTCCACTTCAAGATTTGGCAAAACTAATCAAGAAACATTGAAGTGCAAATAAATAATAAAAACAGATATTAAAAATAATAAAGCATGGGCTGGGCACCTGTGGCTCAAGTGGCTAAGGCACCAGCCACATACACTTGAGCTGGTGGGTTCAAATCCAGCCCGGGCCCCGCCAATCAACAATGATGGCTGAAACCAAAAAATAGTCGGGCAATGTGGCGGGCACCTGTAGTCCCAGCTTCTTGGGAGGTGGAGGCAGGCGAATCGCTTGAGCCCAGGAGTTGGAGGTTGCTGTGAGCTGTGATGTCATAGTACTCTACCCAGGGCAATAGCTTGAGGCTCTGTCTCAAAAAAAATAATAATAATAATATTTTTTAAATGCTAAAATATGAAAACCTGAATAATTTCCATGTTGGAAAGCGTTAAGTCATGCCTACCTACACTTAAAGATAAATTATGTTCTAACTGCCACAAGTTTTTTTCTCTAGCAGCTAAACGAGTACTGGCCTTGTGATAAGCAATATTAAAGCAATTGCAGGCCAGGCATGGTGGCTCACGCCCATAATCATAGCACGCTGGGAGGCCGAGGTGGTAGACTGCCTGAGCTCACAGGTTCAAGACCAGCCTGAGCCAGAGCAAGACCTCATCTCTAAAAATAGCCGGGTGTTATGATGGGCACCTGCAGTCCCAACTACTCAGGAGGCTGGGGCAAGACAATCGCTTGAGCCCAAGAGTTTGAGGTTGCCGTGAGCTATGATGCCACAGCACTCTACCAAGGGTCACAAAGTGAGACTCTGTCTCTAAATAAATAAATAAATAAATAAAGCAATTGCAGCTCACCAACTGCCAAACACAAACGGACTCTCCCAAGTTCACAGCTATCACTGGATTACAGACTGACTTCAGTAACCTTGTACTGATAAAAGACCGTGGAGCACGAACTAGTTGTGACTGGCTTTACAGAGGATGTACACTGAGTGACATTGTGTTCTAAGTTTCACCTTTGGGTAGAACTTAATTTTTCCTTATTTTAATGCTAGGTTTTCACTTCAAAGTAAACATGAGACATATGTAACATGTATGCTTATCACACATGTGCATGACACCCTTTCACGAGTATCCATAGCTTCTCCTATAACCTATTAAATATGTAACTTTAGCCATGCATTTAGCATACAATTCCTGTCCCATCCTTCATCCCCTGAAATGCCCACTTTTGATCTCTGCAAAAAGCTAGGATTCCCTGGCTCTGTGCCTGTAGCTCAAGGGGCTAGGGCACCAGCCACATACACTGGAACTGGCGGGTTCGAATGCAGCCAGGGCCTGACAAACAACAATGACAACTATAACCAAAAAATAGCTGGGCGTTGTGGTGGGCACCTGAAGTCCCAGCCACTTGGGAGGCTGAGGCAAGAGAATCACTTAAACCCAAAAGTTTGAGGTTGCTGTGAGCTGTGATGCCACGGCACTCTACCCAGGGCAACAGCTTGAGACTCCATCTCAAGAAGAAATAAAAAAGGTAGGCTTCCCAGTCTGTTAGTGTGGCCACCTTGCAGGTTTCAACTCCTTATAATAAATAAACCTCTCCTTGCTAAATTTATTAATTTCATGACTTTCTCAGTTGACACACTAAATAAAATAATTCAATTTGATTATCAGTCCTTTATCAGATATATAGCATGCAAATATTTTCTCCCATTCTGTAAGTTGTCTGTTTGCTCTTTTCATTGTGTCTTTGTGCAGAAGCTTTTTAATATGATCAAGTCCCATTTATTTATTTTTGTTGTTGCTGTGATTGCTTTTGGGGTCTTCTTCATGAATTATTTGCCAAGGCCAATATCTATAAGAGTTTTTCCAACATTTTCTTCTAAAGTTCGTATAGTTTCCTGCTTAGGTTTAAGTCTTTTATCCATCATGGGTTTTGTGAGTAAGAGGTGCAAATTCTGTTTCAGTCTTTTACATGTTTTACATCCAGTTTTCCCAGCACCATTTATTGACCCGGGATTTTTTTCCTCAGTGTATGTGTTCATCTGTTTTGTCAAAAATAAGATGAGAACATGGGGATAATTTCATCTCTGGGACCTCTGTTCTGATCCATAGGTCTAAGTCTCTGTTTCTGTGCCTGTTCCATGCTGCTTTGGTTACTACAGCCTTGTAGTATAGATTGAAGTCTGCTAAAGTGATGCCTCCTGCTTTGTTCTTATTATGTAAGATTGCATTGACTATTCGGGGTCTTTTCTGATTCCACACAAAGTGTAGGACTATTTTTTCTAAATCTGCAAAAATTTGCATTGGTATTTTAATGGGAATTGCATTGAACCTGTAAATCACTTTGGGTAGTATAGACATTTTAACAATGTTAATTCTACCAATCCATGATCATGGTATATTTTCCCTTCTGTTTACATCCTCTGCAATTTCTTTCTTTAGTGTTTCATAATTCTCCCTATAGAGATGTTTCCCTCCTTTGTTAAGTATATTCATAGGTATTTTATGTTTTAAACAGATTCTACACAGAACTCAAGCAAATCAGCAAGAAACAACCAACCAACCCCATTAAAAAGTGTGCAAAAGACATGGACAGGAACTTTTCAAATGAAGATGTGGTAATGGCCAACAAACTCATGAAAAAAAATGCTTAACATCTCTAATCATTAGGAAAATGTAAATCAAAACCACAATGAGATATCACCTAACTCCAAGGAGAATGGCTCATATTAAAATATTCCAAAACAACAGATGCTTGTGTGAATGTGGAAAGAAAGGAACTCTTACACACTATTGGTGAGACTGCAAACTAGTACATTCTCTATGGAAAATTGCATAGTGATACCTCAAAGAACTTAAAGCAGACCTACCATTTGATTCAGCAATCCCACTGCTGGATATATACCCAAGAGAAAAATAGTCATTTTCTAAAAAGGACGTCTGTACTCGAACGTTTATAGCAACACAATTCACAATCACAAAGATGTGGAAACAACCGAAATGCCCACCAATACATGAATGGATTAATAAAATGTGGCATAGGACGGCGCCTGTGGCTCAGTGGGTAGGGCGCCAGCCCCATATAACAAGGGTGGCAGGTTCGAACCCCGCCCCAGCGCCAAACTGCAACAGAAAATAGCTGAGCATTGTGGCAGGCATCTATAGTCCCAGCTACTCAGGAGGCTGAGGCAAAAGAATCACCTAAGCCCAGGAGTTGGAGGTTGCTGTGAGCTGTGATGCCACAGCACTCTACCAAGGGTGACATAGTGAGACTCTGTCTCAAAAAATAAATTAATTAAATTAGATTAAATTAAATTAAATGTGGTATATGTGGCCAAGCATGGAGATTCATGCCTGTAATCCTAAAGTTCTAGGAGGCTAACATGGGAGGATCCCTTGTGCTTAGGAGTTTGAGACCAGACTGAGCAAGAATAAGACTCCATCTCTACAAAAAAAAGAAAGAAAGAAAAATTAGTCAAGCATTGTGGCAGGCACCTGTAATCCCAGCTATTCAAGACGCTGAAGCAGGGGGATCACTTGAGCCCAGGAGTTTGAGATTGCTGTGAGCTAGGCTGATGCCACGGCACTCTAGCCTGGACAACGGAGTGAGACTCCATATCAAAAATGTTTAAATGTGGCTCAGCGCCTATAGCTCAAGCGGCTAAGGCGCCAGCCACATACACCAGAGCTGGCAGGTTCGAATCCAGCCCAGGCCTGCCAAACAACAATGACAACTACAACCAAAAAAAAAAAAAAAAAAAATAGGCGGGCATTGTGGCGGGCACCTGTAGTCCCAGCTACTTGGGAGTCTGAGGCAAGAGAATTGCTTAAGCCCAAGAGTTGGAGGTTGCCGTGAGCTGTGACTCCACAGCACTCTACCCAGGGCAACAGCTTGAGGCTCTGTCTCAAAAAAAAAAAAAAAAAGAACAAAATTTAAAATGCAGTTAACTGTATACTATGGAATACAACTCAGCCATTTAAAAAATGGCAACTAACACATGCATCTTTTGTGACCAACTGGTGGAGCTGGGAACCATTCTAAATGAAACATCACGAGAATGGAGAAACAAATACATGTACTCAATACCAAATTGGGACTAATCAATCAACACTTTAGTGTACATACGGGAGTAAATCTCAATGAAAATCAAGCTGGAGGGAGGAGTGAAGAGAGGACAGGTAAATTCACAGCTATTGGATATAGTGCACACTCTCTGGGTGAAGAACACACTTGTAACTGTGACTCAATTTGTACAAAAAACAAAGTATATAAACAAAACATGTGTACTGCCTAACATTCTGACATAAAATGTATAAAGAAAATAAAAAGAAAAATGAGAAAAAAGAATTAATTTTGAATAACATAATGAACTCTTTCTTCTTTATATCATTTTCTATCATCTTATGTTTTATGATCATAAATATGATTTAAAGCATAAAACAGAAAGGAAGGAAAGAGAGAAGTGTAGAGGCAAAGAAAACCTTCCCTCTGAAGGTTTGATAATCTGAGTCTCTGGAATAAATTGGGCAGTAGATAGATTAATAGGAGAAAAAATTATTGTGTGCCTACAAATTTATTATGTGCCTACTTATGGGAGCCTCACAAAATATAAGACTCAAAGAAGTGCCAAGTGGTAGAGGCTTAAATAGCAATTTGACCTACAGAAGAAAACAGGAGCTTGAAGGTTCCTGGAGGGTGGTATTGACAAGCTCTGGTGGGGGGAATTGCACTTCAAACAAAGGTTGTCTTTATGCAGAGAAAGTTTCTCAGGTATCAGTCCACAGAAATAAAGGGAGAAAGTCTACCTAGGCATGGTATCTGAGCATAGAGACCTTTAGTCTCCTATGCTGAAATATGAGTTAATCTTCTCTGGGTGGGTAAAATAAATTCCAGGGAGGGTGGTCTGGAAGAACTTCCCTCAGTTAGATAAAGGAAACTTCATAGAAAGCCCTTCCCTGAACTTTGGGAGAGATGGGGGTGGGGTTAAGGTCAGCGAGACCTTGGTTCTGAGGTTATTTCTTTAATTCAAAATACTCAACAGGCCAAAGTGCCATAAATGGGGTGTCACTTTCTGAACTCCTACTGAAGGAAGAGGGAAAGGAAAAAAAGGAGAGAGAGGGGAAGACAGTCCAAGCTTTAGAACTAGGAGAACTTGGAGCTCTAGATTTTCATCTTTAGAGACTACTGACCTCCCACTGGAGAAGGGAGGCAGTCAGGGAACCACATTCAAGGCGGGGGAGTGGCACTGCCTATGGAGAACCAGAGGTTGATAGGATCATTGGCTGCCATCCTCACAGTAGGATACTGGGTTTAAAAATGACAGCTGATACCAATCATGAAAGATTCCAGTCACAGACATACTAGTTCAAGTATTATCAATGCAGATATAATTATTAATAATCATTCTCATGAAAATGACAATCCATTCACAGAGTTAATGTGGTGGAAAATGAATTCAACAAATAGAAACAAGAGTTCAAAAAATAGAAAAGGAGTTATGGGAAGAAGAATTTACTGAATGCTAATTCCAGGAAGTGCTGGAAGAGGAAGAAGAACATTATTACAGCTCAAGATTTCTCACGAATTATGGACAAAATCCAAATCTGATTTAATAACCTTATTATTTGTGCTGACTCTTCTCTAGAAGTTCTTGTGGTCAAAAGCAATCTGAATCCAAATGCAAAGGAGTTTTTTCCTGGGCAAAGTACTAAAAAATTTGAGTAGATGGGGCCCTCTTTTGATGTAGGATTTGGATTGTCTTTTTTGAGACTAAAATAATTCCTTTGGGTTAACTAATACTTGTTAATGTCTAAACTTTTTTAAAATTAGTACATCTAAATTAATTTTTAATTGTCAAGCAGATTTCTCAGTTCAGACTTAAAATTGTATGTATCTCCATCAGAAAGAATCTCCTCTTTTGGAAGAAGGCTGTTAATTAATTTGAAATAATTTCTTTGGGGGGGGGGAGGTTGCAATTTTTATTTATTTATTTATTTTTATTAAATCATAGCTGTGTACACTAATGCAATCATGGGGCACCATACACTGGTTTTATAGACCGTTTGACACATTTTCATCACACTGGTTAACATAGCCTTCCTGGCATTTTCTTAGTTATTGTGTTAAGACATTTACATTCTACATTTACTAAGTTTCACATATACCCAAGTAAGATGCACCGCAGGTGTAATCCCACCAATCACCCTCCCTCCTCCCTGCTCTCCCCTCCATCCCCTCCCTTTCCCTCTTCCCCCTATTCTTAGGTTATAACTGGGTTATAGCTTTCCTGTGAAAGCCATACTTAGTTTCATAGAAGGGCTGAGTTCATTGGATACTTTTTCTTCCATTCTTGAGATACTTTACTAAGAAGAATATGTTCCAGCTCCATCCATGTAAACATGAAAGAGGTAAAGTCTCCATCTTTCTTTAAGGCTGCATAATACTCCATGGTGTACATACACCACTATTTATTAATCCATTTGTGGATCAATGGGCACTTGTGCTTTTTCCATGACTTAGCAGTTATGAATTGGGCTGCAAATAAACATTCTGGTACAAGTATCTTTGTTATGATGTGATTTTTGGTCTTCTGGGTATATGCCTAGTAGAGGATTTATAGGATTGAATGGCAGATCTATTTTTAGATCTCTAAGTGCTCTCCAAACATCTTTCCAAAAGAAATGTGTTAATTTGCATTCCCACCAGCAGTGTAGAGTGTTCCCTTTTCTCCACATCCACGCCAACATCTCTGTTCTTGGGATTTTGTGATATGGGCTAATCTTACTGGAGTTAGATGACATCTCAAACTAGTTTTGATTGCATTTCTCTGATGATTAAAGTTGATGAGCATTTTTTCATATGTCTGTAGTCTGTGCACCTGTCTTCTTCAGAGAAGTTTCTCTTCAAGTCTCTTGCCCAGCCTGTGATGGGATCACTGGTTCTTTTCTTGCTTATACCTTTGAGTTCTCTGTGAATTCTGGTTATTAAACCTTTGTCAGAGACATAACCTGTAAATATTTTCTCCCATTCTGATGGCTGTCTGCTTGCTTTACTTACTGTGTTCTTGGCTGTGCAGAAACTTTTTAGTTTAATCAGGTCCTAGTAGTGTATTTTTGAAGTTGCTTCAATTGCCTGGAGGGTCCTCCTCATAAAATACTCTCCCAGATCGATTTCTCAAGGGTTTTCACTGCATTCTCTTCTAGTATTTTTATAGTTTCATGTCTCAAATTTAAATCTTTAATCCAGTGAGAGTCTATCTTAGTTAATGGTGAAAGGTGTGGGTCCAGTTCAGTCTTCTACAGGTTGCCAGCCAGTTCACCCAGCACCATTTGTTAAATAGGGAATCTTTTCCCCACTGGATGTTTTTAATTGGCTTGTCAAAGATCAAATAAAGGTAAGTAGCTGGATTCATCTCTTGGTTCTCTATTCTGTTCCAGGACATCTGCTTCTCTGTTTTTGTGCCAATATCATGCTGTTTTGATCACTATCGATTTATAGTATAGTCTGAAGTCTGATAGTTTGATTCCTCCTGATTTGTTTTTATTTCTGAGTAATGTCTTGGTGATTCGAGGTTTTTTCTGATTCCATATAAAATGAAGTACTATTTCTTCAAGATCTTTAAAGTATGACAGTGGAGATTTAATAGGGATTGCATTAAAATTGTATATTGCTTTGGGTAGTATGGGCATTTTAACAATGTTGATTCTTCCCAGCCATGAGCATGGTATGTTTTTCCATTTGTTAACATTTTCAGCTATTTCTTTTCTTAGAGTTTCGTAGTTCTCTTTATAGAGATCTTTCACATCCTTTGTTAGATAAACTCCCACATATTTCATCTTCTTTGGCACTACTGTGAATGGGATAGAGTCCTTAACTTTTTTTTTTCAGCTTGACTATTGTTGGTATATATGAAGGCTACCGATTTATGAATGTTGATTTTGTAACCTGAGACACGTGTATTCCTTGATCACTTCTAAGAGTTTTGTAGTAGAATCCCTGGTGTTTTCCAGATATACAATCATATCATCTGCAAATAGTGGAAGTTTGATCTCTTCTTACCCTATATGGATACCCCTGATTGCCTTTTCTTCCCTAATTGTGATGGACAACACTTCCATTACAATGTTAAAGAGCAGTGGAGACAATAGGCAGCCTTGTCTGGTTCCTGATCTGTGTGGAAACGATTTCAATTTAATTCCATTCAATACGATATTGGCTGTGGGTTTGCTGTAGATGGCCTCTATCAGTTTAAGAAATGTCCCTTCTACACCAATTCCTTAAGTGTTCTGATTATGAAGGGATGCTGTATATTATCAAAAGCTTTTTCTGCATCAATTGAGAGAATCATATGGTCTTTGTTTTTTAATTTGTTTATGTGCTGAATTATACTTATAGATTTACGGATATTAAACCAGCCTTGATTCCCTGGGATAAAACCTACTTGGTCATGATGTATAATTTGTTTGATGTATTGCTGGATTCTGTTTGTTAGGATTTTGTTGAATATTTTTGCATCTATATTCATTAGTGATATTGGTCTATAATTTTCTTTTCTTATTGGGTCTTTTCCTGGTTTGGGGATCAGGGTGATGTTTGCTTCATAGAACGTGTTGGGTAGTCTTCCTTCTTTTTCTACATTTTGGAACAGGTTGAGTAATATAGGTACTAGTTCCTCTTTAAAGGTTTGGTA
>CAUYPK010018122.1:0-20478 GCA_963574355.1 Loris lydekkerianus | reverse complement strand
ATGTTGGCGTGGATGTGGAGGAAAGGGCACACTTCTACACTGCTGGTGGGAATGCCCACTAATACGTCCCTTCTGGAAGGATGTTTGGAGAATACTTAGAGACCTAAAAATAGACCTACCATTCAATCCTATAATTCCTTTATTAGGTTTATACCCAGAAGACC
Organism: Loris lydekkerianus; assembly: GCA_963574355.1. NCBI lineage: Eukaryota > Metazoa > Chordata > Mammalia > Primates > Lorisidae > Loris > Loris lydekkerianus. The sequence goes on along the minus strand of CAUYPK010018122.1, from coordinate 20,314 downwards.
AAAAGTCACAATATAACAAAGACATCGGTACCAGAATGTTTATTGCAGCCCAATTCATAGTTGCTAAGTCATGGAAGAAGCCTAAGTGCCCATCGACCCATGAGTGGACTAGCAAATTGTGGTATGTGTATACCATGAAATACTATGCAGCCTTAAAAAAAGATGGAGACTTTACCTCTTTCATCTTTACATGGATGGAGCTGGAACATATTCTTCTTAGCAAAGTATCTCAGGAATGGAAGAAAAAGTATCCAATGTACTCAGCTCTACTATGAAGCTAAATTATAGCTTTCACAGGAAGGCTATAAACCAACTATAGCACAAGACTATGGGAAAAGGGCCAGGGAAGGGGAAGAGAGGGGGGAGGTTTAGGTGCAGGGAGAGTAATGGGTGGGGCCACATCTACGGTGCATCTTAGAATGGGTACAGGCGTAACTTACTAAATGCAGAATACAAATGCCTACATACAGTAACTAAGAAAATGCCATGAAGGCTACATTGAATAGTTTGATGAGAATATTTCAGATTGTATGTGAAAGCAGCACATTTTCCCCTTGATTGCACTAATGTATGCAGCTATGATTTAGCAATAAAAATAAATAAATTAAAAAAGAACAATGAGAAGGCATTGTTATCAACAGGGAAGACTTTTTTAAATGGTTTACAAAACACTGTAACAAAAACTGTAAACCCATGATCAGCTTAACAAACAAAATGCTGTCAGTACAGATAACCCCCTCTAACGCCTTTCCCATCGCACGCCCACCCCAGGCACAACTACAATCCTGGATTTCTAGCTCTCTATTACAATGCACATCTTTACACTTTTGTTATACACATTAAGCATCCCTAGTAGTCCTCCTCCAAAATAACAAAGCTGTCCTCATTTGGGGGAGAAAGAAATTTACTGAGCTGTAGCCCCCTCCAGATGGCTTTGGGCATTGGGTCAAAGCCACCAGCAGACCACAAAGCATTAGACAAATCAGTGGGGCAGGCACCAGAGTCCCTCCTGCATGTTGCTGTTCCACATCCCCACCTGAGACAGGGTAGTAATAGCTCAGGGACTTGTGTGGTCCTCTCTAATTGGGCATGGGAGGAGGAAGGAGAATGTGGGGCATCCCACAGCTTTCTGAATGCCTCTTTTTTAAAAAAAAAAAAAAATTGTATTTACTTAGAAGCATTCAGAATGTCAATGAAACAGCTGCAACTATTTTTGCAATTTTTTTTGCAATTACAGAGTGGTATTCAGCTAACACAACAACAATTATTTCGTATAAGCTGCATCAGAGACAACTAAAGATGAAAAAACTACCATCCCCATGTACAACTTATCTGTGCTGTGCACCAACAAGAACCTGCTTTAAATTTCCATGCCAATTTACAACCCCCAGACTGTACCAGGCAAGGTTAGTGGCTATTGAAAATACCACCAGGACAGGGCTATCTAAAGATACATTCAGTAGTATGTTAACTATACCAAAAAAGACACTGTACAGTTTAAAAACAAATCTTACACAGCCTTACATTTCAATTTTTTTTTTTTTTTTAAAGGAGTGAGTTGTGTACAGGGGGGTTAAATGCTTTGTAGATAAGAAACAAAACTGCTCTACAACCAACTTATTCATCATCATCATCCTCATCTTCCTCCTCTTCCTTCTTTTTCTTGCTTCTTTCAGCCTTGATGACTCCCTTTTTCGCTGTATCAGGCTTTGCTTTAGCTTGGTATGCAGCAATATCCTTTTCGTATTTTTCCTTCAGCTTTGAAGCCTTCTTTTCATCAGGCTGCTTGTCATCTGCAGCAGTGTTACTCCACATCTCCCCCAGCTTCTTTGCAACATCACCAATGGATAGGCCAGGATGTTCTCCTTTGATTTTTGGGCGATACTCAGAACAGAACAAGAAAAAGGCAGAAGGAGGCCTCTTGGGTGCATTGGGATCCTTGAACTTTTCTGTTTCCCCTATAGGAGGGATATAGGTTTTCATTTCTTTCATAATGGGCCTTGTCTGCCTTTGCCATATTTTCAAATTTTCCTTTCTCTTTAGCAGACATGGTCTTCCACCTCTCTGAGCACTTCCTAGAAAACTCTGAGAAGGTGACTGAAGCATCTGGGTGCTTCTTGTGCTCCTCCCAACAAGTTTGCACAAAGAACGCATGTGATGACGTTTTGCCTCTCGGCTTCTTAGGATCTCCTTTGCCCATGTTTAGTTATTTTTGCTCAGCGAGGCACAGAGTCTCCCAGTGCCCGTCTGGCTCTCACTTGCCCCGGTGCTGTCTCTATGGAGCTCAACGTACTGCAATGGCTGTGAGAACGGGAGCCACCCCACCACACCCCCCTGCCTTTTTTTTTTTTTTCATGGTGGTAAAAGAAGAAATTCAATAGACTCACACTTTGGTTTTAAAAAGATGGAATAATGTCTTCCAGCCAACCATATCTCTGAATTCAAATGGGTCAGGATTATGAGAAACTATGTACTGAATAGAAATTCAGAGATTTAGAAAGTATATACTGAATAAAAATATAAAATGTTGAAAAAGGTTCTCTATTGCAATGTTTGACCTGTGGATAAACACTTGAAGGGAATTACAAAAACATCTTACTTTTTGATGCAATCTTAATGCTATTTCTTTCTGTTTTTATACCTATTATTGTTATTTTTGTTATTTTTAAATAGAAAAATTAAAGAAGTAAGAAAGGTCAAAATAAGTATGAAAGGTCAAAAATAAATTGCTCTACATACCACTGTACAACCAGAAGAATGACTGGAATTGAAATGACTGACAAATCATTGGTGAGTACGCAAAACAACTGAAATCTCACACTTTACTAGTAGGAAAACAATTTGGCTTAACCACTTTACTTTTAAAACATGTGACTGGTTGGTTGTTTTCAATAGCTAAACACACACCTATGTGATCCATCAGTTCCAATTCTAGTAACATATCAGAAAGTAGTGCTCCGTGCAAAAAAAGATTGGAAGAGGAATGCTCATAGCCTTTCTCTTTATAGTAGCCAAAGATCTTCAACAGACAATGGATAGATTGTGGTAATTCATATGACTGGATGCTATAAAACAAAGACAAAATATGTACTAATACATGCAATAATTTTTTTCATGCATCTCAAAAACATGTTGAGCAAAAGAAACCACACACAATTAAATAGAAATTAAACGGCAGATGACCTGAAATCCAGATTAATTTTCTTTGCCATAACCAGTATTATTCTATACATAACAGAATTAGTTCCACAATTCACAGTTCATATAATAGACTTAGATGGGAGAGGGGGAAGCAATGGGTGAAGCACTGTTATTTTAATTTATTTATTTTTTAGAGACAGAGTCTCACTTTATCACCCTTGGTAGAGTGCCGTGGCATTACAGCTCACAGCAACCTCCAACTCCTGGGCTTAGGCGATTCTCTTGCCTCAGCCTCCTGAGTAGCTGGGACTACAGGAGCCTGCCACAATGGCCGGCTATTTTTTTGTTGTAGTTTGACTGGGGCAGGCTTCGAACCCGCCACCCTCAGTATATGGGGCCAGTGCCCTACCCACTGAGCACAGGCACCACTTGAAGCACTGTTATTTTGAAGATAGAAAAAAATAAATGCTTATATTGGGTAGAATTTCTGAGCCTGAGTCTGGTCTTTCCATATTCAGCATCTTTTAGTAGTTACCAGGGTATTTTGTGTCTAGGGAATTAGAAATCACAGGACTTACTATAGTTTTTCAATTGAATTAAGATTTCTCTGACTTTGATATTATACACAAATATGCACATGTCCCTTTAAAACTCTAGAAAATTAAGACTGTGACGCCATGGCCCTTGGGATAAATCTATGTCAAAGACCAGAAAGTGCTATTTTCAAGAAAGGTAAATGAGCTAAGAGCATAATGTACCTTTATTATTAAAAGCATTCTAGCTGAGATTTCAAAAATAAGTCTGCTTGTCTAGCAGAGATTAATGCAATACAGAAACCAGCTTTTCATCATACTTACTTGGCCTAGGAGAACTGTACATCACTGAATTGGGTTGGTGCTGAACACAGTGATAAAATGTACAGCAAAAGAAAGCAGGGATGCTTGTATGAACAAACAAATCTAAGCAACAAACAAATCTAAGCAACCTCTTAGCCAATTTGCTCCAATGAATCCATCACAATTAACGAAAATGGAAAAAAAAATCAAGTTCGTACCAACAATGGATTCTATATTTTGTGGTAGTCCACAGTTCTGAAGTAGATCTGTACATAGCCTCCACTGCCCAAGAGGACCCAGGTACAATTTCTCTGGGCATAGGGATGATGACTCCATTTATCCTTTTCTGTTGACTGTACACTGGGAAAAAAGCAAACTTGGGCAGTATCTTATACAAAGATAGAGAAGCCAAAGTGATACTGTGCTTTCTGAGAACAATTGTTGACCATTGCTAAATTCTGTCAACTTAGAATGAAAGACTGAGCTGGGCAAGCCTGGCATTGTCATAGACACTGCCAAGAAGGCAGGAACAACTCTAAAAGCCAGATGCAATTTCTGGTCTTGGCTTGCTGAACCATGTCTCATTGGGAGGGAGACCCCACCATCTGTAAATTACATAGGGTCTTGGTTGTCACCAAAATCTGCAGAGAAATTTCGGTGACCACAGAAAGTGGAAGCCGCTGGGAAGGCTTCTCTGTGAATCCTTCTGCTTATACCACATTACGGTCTTGGCAAAGATGCAGAGTGAACTGATTGTTAAGGAAAATGCACTAACTCGCATCAAACAAGGGGTAAAAAGCTCTTGGGACAAGGCTGACATGAGTACAATGACCAGAGACTAAATGGCCACCTGCTGATGGAATTGGGTGGAATTAAAAAATCCTCCTCACTTGTTTGATTTTAGCAGCCACTGGAGACAATGACATAAAGTATAAACTGGCACTGAAATTACGCAAGTCTGGTGTCCATGAGGTCTCCATGTCCAATGAGACAACTATGTATGTATAAGATCTGAGCTGCAGGCTTCCTGAGGGAACATGAAGTAAAACAAGGGAGATGGAGACTGGCACACAGGCCCTTATCCCGACCCTGCCTCAAGTCCATGTGGAATTCATTTGACATCTTTTCACTCTAGTATCTGAGCAATGCAGAATAATGAAAAGAACAGGGATGTACAACAAAAAACATCTGGGAGTTCAAATCTCTCCTGTCATTTACTAGCTGTGTGAACTTGGGCAAGTCACTGACTCTGGTCTTTGTAAAGAATGGGGTAAGAGCAAACTTTTAAAGTAGAATTGTGGCTCTCACTTGAGAAAACACATGACTTCATAAGAAACCAGATACCTGGAATATCTGTGAAAGTTCTCTGTAAATCAGCAAGGGTTATATACATTGTAGTTATTATTGCTTCTGCTAAGATGTAACCCCTATTTTACTTGAAATAGGTAAAAAATCTTTTAGAAATCAAGGTATTAGTCAAGAAGGCACTACAACAACTGAGAAAAAGCAAAGCCTTTGAAATCACATAAATTTGAGTCAGAACCACCCACTTCTAAAAGCTTGACTACTTAAAAACTGTGACACCTAACTCAAGTGCTCATTACCTGAAGTCTGTGGACCTAAAGGGGCTATGGGGGCAACTCAAGAAATAAGTGAACTAAGACAAAAACAATTTTCATCATTATTTTCACTAACTTCTAACTGAAGTAGACCATTTCTTTCGAGTATATGCAATGAATCACAGTATTTTCACAGCATCTATGACTTAGAACCTGTAGAAGTCACAGATATTTTGATATCACAATATGATTGTGGCAGGCATGTCTCAACTATTTCAGTACATTCTTAATACTCATCACTAACGGAAATGATGGAAGCCACTAACCCAGTATTGAAGATTTCTCTTTTAAGACCTTCATAAAGAAGCACCTGTGTTACTACATCTAATATTTAAAATCTAAAAATTTTGACAACTGCATTTTAATGTAATTGGTTTTCTTTGTAATCCTTTATATTGTAGTTTATGAATTTAAGAACATTATTTTGGGGAGTAGTTCATAAGTTTCACTAGCTTGCCCAAAAGTGTTCACAGTACAAGAAAGGTCAAGAGCTCCTCCACCCTACCTGGGAATCCATTTCCTTAAGTGTCAGGGGGAAGTAAGAGCTATGACCAAAGGTCACAGTGAGGACTACAGGACACAGTGACATGCACTGCCTAATGTCCCAACATACATAACAGGTGTTCGACTACTAGAAGCTAATCCGTGTTGAAAATGATGAGACAAAGTAATTAATTTTCTACCTTAAGTATTTCATTCTTCTTAACATAATTTCAACAAAGTTTATCTTTGGTAAAATTTAAATTAATACTTTCTTATGACGTGACTCTTCATTAGTTGGATGGCCTTTTGTGTTGTTTGTAATGACAAGGCTATGTGGATCCCCCCCCCCATTTTTTTTTCATGGCGTGGTAGGGGTCTTCTGGCAGAGATAAGAAAATCTGCTGGACAAATTCTAAAAGAGCTGACACTTCTGGATGCCCTTTCTAAGTCTAAACTGCTATTGCTAGGAAGGACCCATGCACAGGCTAGGGAAGACAACTCCAGGGAAGAGTCTACCCTATGGTTGAGGATGGGGAGGTCTTTCAAGGGACGTGGAACTAACATAGCTGCAGTGATCTGAGCCAAGGGGCAAGGTCTTGGAGGAAATGAGATCACGTTATTTAGAACCTGGAAACACACAGTTATTTTAAAGTATTTATTTTAAATGAGAGGGCCTTCTAAGGCAGGAATAGTCTTTAGGCTCAGCGTAATGAACCTCAATGTGAGAAAATTAAGTAATGTTTCAACTTGAGTCCCAAATCAACAGTCTCAGCAATATGAGTGTATTCTGCAAATGGAAATGCACTAGAGCTACTGAGAGAAGATTCATGGTCTTCTTAATTAACTCTGAGGTGCTGCACATAAGGGGAAAACGATAAATCAAGTAGATTACTGCCAGCAATCTGAATTTCCAAATGAAATAAGAGAGGGGTAGTACCTTGAGTCATTTTGTAAATGTGTAATGGTGGGGGTGGAGGAAGAATCGCCAAGGTCATCTCTTGAGTTACAATTTGCCACTTTATGATTTAATTTTATGTCACATGCAAAGTACTTGCATATAGTTGGATATAGAAAGATTAGTAAGACACATAAGGGGGGGTAAGTGAACACACACAAGCTGAAAATCATTCAAGCATTTATTAAAAATATATTTACTAAGCATCCACTGTGTACAGATAAGTAACAGGAAACATCTGACCAGGGACTAAAAGGAAAGGAAGACGTGAACTAAGCGAAGCTCTGACTGGAGTGAGAGTGTCCCAGCAGAGGGATGGACAAGCACAAGAACCTTGGAGCAGCCATGAGCTCCCTGTGCTCAAGAGGCAGGCACTGGAGGGAGAATAGAGGTAAGAGGTGAGCCCGGAGAGATGGGGCCCCTGGTCACAGAAGCCAGTCAGCCCTGTGACAGGAAACCACTGGCAGGAGAGAGAGGGGATCTGATGTAGATCTCCTGAACATAGAAATACAGGCAAAAACAAAGTCTGGGAATAAGGAAGGGTTAATTCACACTGTGAGATTATTATTAGTGGTAAAAAATACAAACGTATGCAAACAAACCTCCAAATAACCAGAATATCTATCAATCAATAGGGAATGGTAGAATAAATCATTATACATCCTTGTCTTAGAATTTAATGTTGCTATTAAAAAGAATGACTTAGGCTGTGCATGGTGGCTCAAGCCTATAATCCTAGAACTCTGGAAGGCCAAGGCTGGTGGACTGCTTGAGCTAAGGAGTTTAAGACCAGCCTGAACTAGTGCAAAATCCCATTTCTACCAAAAATAGAAAAACTTAGCCAGGCATTCTGGCAGGCGCCAAAGTTGCAGCTACTTGGAAGGCTGAGGCATGCGGAGCCCTTGTGCCCAGGAGTTTGAGGTTGCAGTGAGCTACAATAGCACAGCATTCTAGCCTGGGGGCAACAGAATGAGGTTCTTCAAAAAAAAAAAAAGGAAAAAAAGAATGACTTAGATCTGTCTCTACTGACATGGAAGGATGTCAAATAAAAGACAAAAGAGAGGAATGTGTGTATGCATATATATTATATATTATATACATATAAAATAACAGTTATTTCATTTTTATAAAAACAAATGCCACAACCAATCAAACCCCCATGTACATGTCTGCACATAAGGAAGAACAGAGAGAGATACTTAACCAAAATGTGAACATTTGCTAACTTAGTGTAAGGGGCTGCGTAGGGGGTTGGGGAGAGAAGAGAGAAACTATTAATCTTAAATATATTTGTACACAATTTTAAGATTTATATTATTCATGGGTCTAGCAAAATACATTAATGCTGTGATTTCAAAAAAAAAAAAGTAAAGATTTGAACAATTTGATCTTAGAGGTTGTAGGACCTTTATAGCACAGGCAGTGTTTAAAGCTGATGTTGAATTATCAGAGGATTATCAGAGCCAGAAAAGAGGAAAGATAAGAGGCAGGACACTGTGAATTGAGGGCAAAACATGGTGCAGACAGAAGGGTGTTTTCAACAGACCTTCTGATGGCAGCTGGTAGAGGGCATCTTCAGTGGAGAGAATGGAGGCAGGCAGGGAGATCAGTGAACTTTAGGACAATCCAAAACAGGAAGTTGAGGCTCAAGTAAGGGCATATAGAAAGGACTCGAGGCAATGAGGAGGCAGATGTTACAGATATGGTGCTTGATTATTTGGAAATAGTGGTGAGGAAAGAGATGTTTGGAATATAATTAACATCAAGCTTCCTACACTAACAACGGTATGAATCCAAAGAGGAGCCCTTTTGGAGGGGGCTGGGAAATAATGGCCTGCCAATGGTCAAGTTGAGCCTGTGCTGAACATTCACATGCCCAGAGGTAGTGGGGAAGCTAGAAATGGGCATTGAAGGAAATAGGGGATTAGGGGTCACAGAGTCCTCCCCACAGAGGTGGCTGTTCAGGTCATGCATTGGAGCAATACCCTAGAAACAAAACTTAGGGAAAAGCCATCTTTTTTTTTTTTTTTTTTTTTGAGATAGAACCTCAAGCTGTTGCCCTGGATCAAGTGCTGTGAAATCACAGCTCACAGCAACCTCCAACTCCTGGACATAAGTGATTCTCTTGCCTCAGCCTCCCAAGTAGCTAGGACTACAGGTGCCCACCACAATGCCCAGTTATGTTTTTGGTTGTAGTTGTCATTCTTGTTTGGCAGGCCTGGGCTGCATTCAAACCCGCCAGTTCTGGTGGATGTGGCTGGTGCCTTAGCCGCTTGAGCTACAGGTGCCGAGTCGAGAAGCCAGCATTTTTATGGCAAAGGATGGAACAAGTTAATGGGCACCAGGGAAGGAAGGATTTCAGAACTGAGAATTTGCTGATGAGGGGATAGAGAATTCCTTTAGGAACTTAATTCTAGTATTAAGGCCTGAAACTGAACTGTAATAAGTATAGCAACGTTTCACCCTGAGAAGAAATAATGGGACAACTTCCAGGGTCTGGGTGAGATTAGAAAGATTTTACGTGAAGTGGGACAAATCATACTCGTTGCACGTTTTTGTAGTGACTCTCGGCCACTGCCGAGTAACCATGTTAGGTTTATCTGAGGCTGAGGATTGGAGACAATGAGCGGTTAAGGTCATGGGAAAAAGGGAATCAATCTAATTTGTATCTTCAAAGTTGAATCCAGCAAGTAGCCTAGTATGGAGGCAAACCAAGGTAGGAAGGGCTAAGACAAATGTGGTCCCAGGAGAAGATAGTAGAAGAGGAAGCTTTTGGAGACACTGGTGAACAGAGAAACTTCATAATTTGAGATAATGAACCCATGGGACAAAGTCCAGGAAATGAGTTACCACATGGGATAATATATAGGAAAAGCAAGTCTATTTCTAGAAGGCTTCTGCATCATTGAATTGCTATTAACCTGTGATAAGTTAGATTTTGAAAATGATAATGCAGCTTGAACTGAGCCCAAAGATGCATAAAAAGGAGACCAGTCAAATAGTGAAGAGTGGACGAAAGAAAGATTTAAAAAATGGTCTGATATGAATTCATTTGTATAACCAACCTGTTTAAAACACAGACTGCCCAAAGAACAAGCTGTAGATTACAAAGACTACTGGACACTCAGTTCCTAACAAATGAATCATGTCACCAAACTCTGCCAAGAGTCATCTTACCTCCACGTATTTTGTGACAGCAATGCAAACCAATTATGTTGGGGCTAGCCAAAATGTCACATAAGTGCTCTTTTCCATCTTCATAGTGACTCTTGAGAGTATATACTCTTTATAGAACACAATGAATAGGCCAAATAAGGTTAGAGATATTACAAGAAAAATCTGGCAGGCAGCCACCTCAGGTTTGTTTCAACTCATGTCCATAAAAACATAGGCTGAGAAAATGGTAGCATGATGTCTGGTGTTTGAGGCCTAACAGCATGCAACAAGTTTATGGTATACATTAGGCCACAAACTTCGGTCTGGGGCACACAGCAGAACTTCAGATCTGGTAGACAGTGGAGGAAAATAGGAAAGCATGTCTTGTACTGTAATAAATACCACTGCTCTCAGAAGACCATACACAGGTGGTTTTGTGGAAAAAAAAAAAAAAAAAATCACTGCTTTTAGATTTAAAAAAATCAAATGTGTCAGGCATTTTTGTAAAAAAAAAAAAAAAAAAAAAAAAAAAAATAGAAGGCCAGTGCACACTTGGCTAATTACAACATCTTTTTATGAGACTATGTCTGACTATAATCTGGCAAAAATGAGTCCAACTGAAATGGCGAGAGTGAGGGTTTGGGAGGATTAGGTGAGGTTTTGGAGTGGGAAGAAAGTGAGAAAGAGGAAGAATGCTTTCATTAAGCAGTTCACATTCTGGTAGAAGGAGGGGAAAAAAACATCCAGACTGATTTTATTTTCATTCAAAACAAGGTCTTATTTTGTACATTTTTGCCTGAAGGCCTTAAATATGTTTATAACAACTACTCTGAAGTCTTTCCCTCCTAAATATACCGTATATACTCGAGTATAAGCCGAGTTTTTTCAGCACAAATTTGTGCCAAAAAACCCGAACTTGGCACAAATTTTGAGCCGAAAAAACTCGGCTTATACTCAAGTATATAGGTAGTATCTGGACCATCACAGGGAAGGTCTCTATTGACTATTTTCCTTACCTAAGGGAAGATTTTCCTGCTTCTTTCATGTTTAGTAAATTTTTATTGTGTAACAGACATTGTGGTATCTTATCTATTCCCATGACAACTACTGAATTTTGTTCTATTCCAGGCTAATCATGTTGAGCTTGTGTAGGCCTAGATTTATACTTTCTTAGGGTGAATCTCTGGAAAACCCAAAATGTTTTTCCAAGTTTCTCTAACCTGTCAGTACATACCTCCAAACTCAGTCTCCTCTGAGGATCTTACAGGAATTTGGTTTTAAAAGTGTTGTTGCAGTGGCTCTAGCACCATCTATATACTGACAGCAAAGTCCTTACCACTTCTGGTTGGTTTTTTTTTTATGAGACATAGTCTTACTTTGTTGCCCTTGATAGAGTGCCATGGTGTCACAGCTCACAGCAACCCAGCAACTTCCAACTCCTGGTCTTAGGCGATTCTCTTGCCTCTGACTCCAGAGCAGCTGGGAGTATAGGCACCCACCACAATGCCCAGCTATTTTTTTGTTACAGTTTGGCCGGGGAAGGGTTCGAACCCGCCACTCGGGTGGGGTGGCACCCTATCCACTGAGCCACAGGCGCTGCCCAAAGTCCTTACTTCTCATCTGAAGTCTTTCTGCTATATCTATTGGATAACTAAGGTGTTTCTACGCTGGGTGAGATGGAATGCAGAAAATGATATGTCTGTTCCATCCTGATGCCTGTGGAAGGCTCTCTTTGATAAAATTCAGTCTTACCCTAGACAATTTGATAAAATTCAGTCTTACCCACCCTCAGCAATGGCCTCATGGAGGGCTCTCAAACAGACTCCCATGAAGTCTGCAAAGCTCCCTCATCTCTGGGTACACCTTCCACTCTTCTGCACACATATACATAGAGATTCTAGCAGCTTTAGTTGTCCCAGCTCTGACCTTGGCCTCTTTGGTTCAGTGGGATGGCCGTGCTCTCCTTGGCTGCAGCATCCTCCATTGCAGTAAAGACACTGTTCCCAGACAGTGACAGCCAGCTGATCACAGGGTTCACCTCTTAAGCTTCCTTTCCCTCAGGGATCACAGTCTTACACTGCCCATCATCTAGACCAGTGGTTCTCAACCTTCCTAAGCCATGACCCTTTAATATAGTTCCTCATGTTGTGGTGACCCCCAAGCATAAAATTATTTTCGTTGCTACTTCATAACTGTAATTTTGCTACTGTTATGAATCATAATGTAAATGTCTGATATGCAGGACCCAAAGGGGTCACAACCCACAGGTTGAGAACTGCTGGTCTAGAGCTTGAAAACCATGATCCTACACATATGTCCAGTTATTTATGGCAGGAAACCTAGTGAAGGTCATAATTTAGTATATTTTTATACTGCATGTCATATGAATGCTGAATAAAAGTTATACAACATTCCGTCTTTATCACGTAGCTCTCTCGATGCACATAGCCAGTAGAGGCTCCTGGTTTTTCACAAAAGTATCCCTATGGTTCTTAGAATCATCCAATCATTCACTCACTTACACCCTCATAAACAAACTCATTCATTCAATAAATCTATGTTGAGGGTCTACCATGTTTTAGACACCATTCTGGGAGCAGAGACAGGACTCAAACCCACACAGTCTGACTTCTGATCCTCTGCTCTTAACCACTACATTGCTCTATTTGTCAAAGACAAAGAGGAAAGAAAAATATCGGACATGTGAGAAAAAACAGTGATCGTTTCTGAGCAATAAATAAATACTGTATTTTTAATAGAGGCAAGCTTGGTATTTGAGCTGGTTATGAGAAGTAGATGGATCACCATGTTAAAAAGAGGCACAAGAGAAAAAGTTTACTGAGTTACCCTAATAGACCAAAAGTTTCCCAGTTGATTGTGAGAAAAATGAGTGTTCTGTGTTTTAAATCAGATGAAGAATAAAGGCTTCAAGGTTCTGTAGAGGAGTTGAGGAAGCAGGTGGAAGTGACGTTACTCTAGCAACCCCCAACACTAGTGCAGAACTCTTCTGTGATCAGGTAACTTAAAAACAACAACAACAAAATCCTCTGGGATTGGGTAGATACGGCAATTACATAATTCTCCTGGAAACTTACAATGTACATCAGCATAGCAGAGGATCTAACAAATCCTGTAGTAAAGAAACCTATTTTATTTAACTCAGTATTTCTCAAACTCAGTGACCCCAGTACACTACTGGTGTATCCTAAGGTGAACACTGTGTGTGTGTGTGTGTTGTGGGGGGAGAGACTGGTGAATATGACTTGAAATTACTGTTCTATGATAAACATTTTAGAATTTGTTGTTTAATTTTAACAGAAAATACTAAGTTAAATAAAAACCAGTTTTAGAGGAGGCCAAACCACAAGCACTGTATTAAGCAGCGCAGGGAGTCCCAGCAAAAGAATTTGAGTAGAGATATAGCTTAGTTATAATAGAACATTACATTTTTGCCAAGCATGGTACATTTTAAGAGACGCTGAGGTGGGAGGATTGCTGAGGCCAGGAGTTTTACATCAGCCTGGGCGATACAGTGAGACATTTCAAGAAAGAAAGGAAATATTATACTTTTTTAAGTAGTACAAGAAAAAGATCAAGATACCAAATTGTAAATAGCCATGATAATTCTTTACATTTTATACCGAATGCTATATATTTACATATTAAAGTTAATTTGGAAGCTCCAATCTATCTTATTTTAATAAAAACACATTTTGCAGAGAATACAATTAACAGCCTTGCCATGTTCTTTATCATGTCTTTAAGTTCTGTCAGTTATCCATTTCTTGCAAGTCACACGTTATTTATAAGCAACCTAGTTATCTCAAGACAGCTACCTGAACTACTTAAAGCTCTAATAACCTGAAGGGAACCCCCTGAGGCAGCCAGTGCTTTTCAGTAACCATTTTATGGAGAGTCATCTGACATTATCCAGAAGCTCACCTACTCCCTGCCTCCACTGGAGTGTCCATTGGTGGAGGATCATTTCCTGCGTGCCCACTGTACTCTGCTCTTTCTTTCTGATTGACTGGAGATGCTAAGGTGTCCTTCCCTACGTACTATAGTGGAGGCCTCCCACGCTAGTTGAATTTGCCTTGCACATTCAACCCAACACAATGGTAGCAATATATCACATTCGAATTACTGGTCACATCTTTCAAGGTGTTTTTAGCTTCTGCTGTCTCCTACTGTTTCATCTTATTTGGTTGCTAACCTCCAATTATCTAGGGCATGGCAATTACCCTGTATTATTTTATGTCATATGTCCTCAGCTGTCCTGTCTTGTTTTTATTATATTAGAAAGTGTAACAAATTCTCCTCTTAACTTTTTAAAATTCTCTAATACTTAACTCTTAACTCTCTGATATCCCAACAAGTTGAGTGATGCAGTGGTTAGATTCTGGAGCCTAACTGCACATTTGAACGAATGCGTTGCTGTGCACTATTGGCTGCCTTTTCCACTCTGATTTTGTCACAAGTATACAGTGGCGTTTTCCAGAGACTAGATGAGATACCCACTGCAGCAGAATGAATGTAAAAATCCCAACTCCTATAACTCTGGGAGGCCAAGATGGATGGACTGCCTGAGCTCACAAGTTAAGATCAGCCTGAGCCAGAGTGAGCCCCCCGTCTCTAAAAATAGTTGGGTGTTACGGTGGACACCTGCAGTCCCAGCTACTCAGGAGGTTGTGGCAAGAGAATCACTTGAGCTGAAGAGTTTGAGGTTGCTGTGAGCTGTGACACCACGGCAATCTACCTAGGGTAACAAATTTATACTCTTTCTAAAAAAAAAAAAAAAAAAAAAAAAAAAGAAAGAAAGAAAGAAAGAAAAATAAAATAAAATAAAAACTAAAACAGATTTAAGAGACAAAATATCCAGGTGCCTGTGATGTTTTCAGCTAGACACTGGAATAGATGAACCAGCTACAAAGGACATGTTTGGTCCACCTAGGGAAACCTGAATATGATCTGGGTATCAGATAAGAATCAAAAGTACTGAAATGAAAAACGAAGAAATGAATGACTAAAATGAACAAATTGCAAGACGTGCTGTGTGGCTCTTTGTTAAAATTATATAGATATATGTATTTTTAGAAGTAATCTGAAAATTATGGGTTAAAGTATTGTTAGTAGTGATATCTGGGTGGTAGGAATATGATGTGTTAAGTGATGACTTATCCAAGAAATTTCACACCCACAGATTATGGCCTTACTCTAAAGAATTTCAGCACATCCTACTGCACAGTTGATGCTAAACTATCACCCTTGACTCAATTTCTCTGGTGTTTTTTCTGTGTGAACTCTTGTCCTTGTTCTCTTACTCCTTTTGTAGTCCTAAGTTATGCCTGGCAGAGTATCAATCAGTGAGCAGAACACCTATATAAGTAGTAGATACCTCCTGCCCAACATGGCTTACTATATACATATAAAGAATGAAGGTAAAAATTTCATAGACTTATGAGTCTATGAAAATAATAATGGTGTCTTATCATTATTAGAATAAGGGTATTGAACAAATTTGTATATACATAGAAGATATATTTTATCCAAAACACAATAGCCACACTATTAAACATTCTATTCAGTACAATTAATCTATATGCTATCATCTTACTCCCCAATATTAATAGGTTAATATATATTACTTACATAACTCTAATGTATAATTAAAGATTTTCAAAACCCTTGCACATATGGGTTCTGTGGAAAAACCCAGGAAAGCATATACATCTTATTTGTACTTGATGTGGTTTTCAAGATATCCTGCTTAATACATTTTAAAAATTATGGGTAAGGCAAAACTGCAGATATTCTACCTTACTTCTTGGGAAGGCTAACAAATAGAAAATCCCAGGGAGACATGTAAATAGATGTTTACGTTAATGGACTTTCTTTAAAACATGCTTCATAAAAAAAACTTGAAACTGAATACAGGTGACCCCAATTCATAGCACTATCTGGGCAAGAATTAAACATGTTTTCTAAAAAGGCAGTACAGATAATTCATTCCCAGCTTTTCACTTCAAATCCTGGTACAGACTGGAAACACTCTTTCCCTTATATTAAAAGGGACCATCACAGAACTTCACCCCCTGAATTATGAGCAGAGAGTTTCTAATTCTCAATAAAAACTAGTTTTGCTTTTACTTTTTTGCTTTGGGAGTGTGTTTTCTTAACCTAAGCTGATTTCAGGTTCTCCCCAAATATTACTGTCTCCTTAATTATTTCACTTGGCTAAAACACAGTCCTCTTTTAGACCTGATACATCAAGTTTAAAACAGTTCTCTAAAGTTGAGCTCACATGTTCAGTTTAACTAAAAACTCATGTTACTCCATATAGATAGGGTCGATTGCTGACAATATTTTTACTAAAAGATGACCTGCTACTAAATAACTTTCTGATTTTCCAACAATGTTTTCAATTCATAAAGTACCTGTTCACCCCAGGATTTAAAGAGTTCCCTCAAACATAAATCTATTAATTTCCCAAACTGCCCTATGAAGTTTAAAGAGCATATTCTAACTCTGCATACAAAATACTTCCAGAAATGAGCTTATAAATCATCCTGCAACCATATTCACAGAGAATACAATTCTACATCTCCAGAGAAACATGAAAATTCCATACAGAGGTTTTTAAATAATCTCAAGCAAACATTTTGAAACTGAAAACATTATTTTTTCTACTGTTTAAAAAGATGTTTTACAAAGTAAATGAGTGGCAGATATGAGAATGCTATAAATTCTGAAAATGGCTTACCTATTTATGTAACTCAGGGCAACATAGGTTGGCTGCTGTAATTCTTGTTTTTCTAAAACACGTGGATCTGTATCTGCAATAAAAACACAATTATGATTTTTCAGGTTTTGTATCAGAATATATGAGGCTACATAACATAAAGTAACAGAGGCTAAATAGAAAAAAAGATTAATTTAGTACACCTCTTTTTAAAGAAAACTTAGTAAGCAAAGCACAATTATGTGTTCATCCATTCATAAATAATGAGATTGCGTTACTTTTCAAGGGAATTCCAAACATCAACAGTGATAAAATGTCCATCTGTCACACAAACTCTTGCACAATCCCCCTCATAAATATTGGTTTTCACTGCTTATAGTTACAATGTTGGCATGGTTTTCAGTGGTTAATCGGCCTAAGAAAGAAAGTCTCTGTTAATTATGCTCACTTCAATGCTGGAACAAATTAGTTTCCATTGGAAAGCTCCATCAATTTGAAAATCTACTGAGTATTGTTCTTGTTTACTGAATGTTGGATTCATATTCTAGAAAGCATCGCTTCTCCTTTTTAAATATATAATGAGTTTATTATAACTTTCAACTCCCAATCAGAAATTGTTACACTTAGGGCTTTCCCCTAGAAGAGACAGTCTTCACACCCTAGCAATGCTCCATAATGTTGCTTCTCCAGCACAGCACCAAAATGTACTTTTTACGACAAGAAACGTATTCTTAAACTTCTCACGTACAGAAACAATAGCATACAGCTATGCACAATGTGTATATAATAAAAACGTAAAGGGAGGAAAGTAAGCATATACTTTGGTTTTCCTAGAAAAAGTTTCAACACATTTCACATCAATTTCTTTTCATTATAACCTTGTTTAAAATGATCTCATTATTAGAAATCTTCCAGCTGCATGTGGTAGGCACGCCTCCTTTGATGTAATGACAGATGTTGTTTTAAGCACCTCTGTGCAGGAAGTGTTTCCTGCACATGGTGGATGTAAGACACACTAACTGCAGAGTACCTTAGCAGGTGAAGGGGGAGGGCAGGGAGCAGACACAGTGGCAGAGACCACTGTGGCAAAAATGATAGCGCAAAAATCAATTTATAATGCTTTCGACTCCCAGACTAAAACTGGACAGCAATGCCAGTTTTATTCCTGGTGTTAAAAGTTAAGAATCCCATGTTCTCTTTATCATTTTTCCAGTGCCAAGAATTTCAGGGACACACTATTCAGAAATCCTGCTTCCTGGGTCTTTGCCAATGCAGATCTTTGAAAGCCAAATTCTGAAACAAGAGACAAAGATTCTCTGAATGGCTCCCTCAAGTTGGGTCTCAAAGCTTTGGCAGTACAAATGAGAACAGAGCAGTAACTGGGCACTTCCTCCCAGTCCTGTGGTGATTATATACGTAGTTGAGGCTATTCCTCAATCACAGGCCTATAGATAAATGAGTGGTTCTCTAAGTACAAAGAAACTACCCTTTAAAGGGAAACTTAGTTTTCAAACGCAACCTTATTTAAACTCGTCTAAATTTGCTGTAATCCCAATGTATAGCTGCATGCTGAGAAACAGGTACTCACTGGAGAGGAGTGAGGGGAACAATGCTCACCAAGGAAAGGTGTTCTGCCCAAAGAAACGGCAGGTTGGTATGCCGGGCAGGCTGTATGTGCAAACAGTCAGGGACATACCAATCCTGCCAAGGTCTTTCTCAGTGTTTAACAAGGTTAAGAAACAAGATTAAAGATAAAAACCATGAAAATGAGAAGAATAGAAGAAGATAAGAAAGAACAAGGTAATGATTACACAGGTCTTTGTGGAAAATTTCTCAAGTGCTTACAAAACAGTTTCACCTTAGAATGATTGATGGGCTTCACATTTGAGACAGGGGCTTAAATTGAGCACTAAAAACCATTCCTTCTGCAATAAGGATTTCATATTTAAAAATACAAAACAAAAAAAATCCCATTCCTTCAAAGAACTATCCAGTGCATGATAACATAAATTACCAACTTTTGAAAGAAAAGAACACCATTTTGAGTCTAGAATTTGTATATAAAGGAGGGGAAGTTAAGAAGTCAATAAACATTTTTACATCTTTTTGTTTTTGTCTTCATTCCTGTGACTGATCCCAAATCTAGCAGTATTCCCACAAAGCAGAGTTACATAATTTCTTAAATACTTTAAGTAGTCCTTTCCAAGCTACCTTTTTTATTTTTTTCCCTTTTATTAAGGTGTATATATAAATATACATAAACCCATGCATGCAGCTAAATTGTTTTCTTCATCAAGCTTTAGTATCTCTTTGGGGAAGGGAAGGGAAGTACGTTATATGGAATTCTATATTTCTACAAGGCTCACATAAATGTCATTGGCCATTGACAGACACACAAAGTGCATCTCACACGTTTGTTGTTTCAGGAAGAATCGAGAATGTTCAGCACTTAACTTGCAAAGCAAGGTTTTACAATTTTTTCTTACTTTGCTTCACTACCTTTCATAACCTATGCTAGCCTTATCTTCACATGCCCTCAAATTATAAGTGGAAAACAGACTTCTGTAATCTTCCAAATGCCACTCTGTCCATGACAAAAAGACTAGAAGCACCCCAGGTAAGAGACTCCTCTTTCTAGAATGCAGACTTTGGTAACCAACAAAACAGTGGAACTTCCAGACAGAGTACACCAGGCCTAAAACCATTTTTTCAGATTAAATGTTCCCTTGGGCAATCTAGAACATCCATAAAAACGAAATTCTTTTTTTTTTTTTTAAATTAAGTCATTTGAAATAGATCATAAATACATTTATGCCATTATGGGATACGATGTGTTGATTATTTATACAAATTGCAGTGCTTACATACTACCAATCAACATAGCTTTCACCTCATTTACCCAATTACAGCATTAAGACATTTATGTTCTACAACTGATAGATCCAACTTGTACTTGCAATGTGCTCCATAGGTGTGGTCCCCCTACTAACCCTCACTCTATCAACCCATCCCCCTCCCTTCCCTCCTTCATCCTAGGCTATAGTTGTGTTTCATTCTTCATATGCAAGTGTGAGTGATTCTAAATTGGTTTCACAGTAGCACTGAGTACATTGGATATTTTTTTCCATTCCCGAGATACTTTACTAAGAAGAATATTTTCCAGTTCCATCCATGTAAACATAAAAAAGGTAAAGTCTCCATCTTTTTTTAAGGCTGCATAATATTGCAAGGTGTACATCCTGTAATTTCTCTACTGGGCATGTACCCAGAAGACCAAAAATCACATCATAACAAAGATATTTGTACCAAAATGTTTATTTGTCAGGGGCCCTGCCGGGACGGCACACCCCTGAGTAACAACATCGCGCTGAGAGGAAGTACATCC